>LBNU01021390.1:65908-91860 GCA_014162995.1 Artemisia annua | reverse complement strand
TTATTATTATTATTATTATTATTATTATTATTATTATTATTATTATTATTATTATTATTATTATTATTATTATTATTACTATTACTATTGTATTTAAAAATTATTATTCATTTTAAAATAAATATAATTTATTTATAGCTTATTTTTTTAATTTATACTTTAAAAAATACAATTGTATTTTATATAAAAACACTTTATTTAATATATTAGTTTATATAATATTATATAAAAATATTATTATTTAATAAGTAATTTATTTATTAAATAATATTTACTTTATTAATCTTAAACTAAAATTAAATTTTAAATATTTTTAAGATAATTGCTTTTTTCCTTATTTTCTTCTTCCAACCAAACATGCGCTAGTATTTGCAAATTTCAATTCCGTCAGATTTCAAAAATCCTAAGGATTTCAATTTCTAACATTCCATTCCTTCACATTCCAATTCCTTAAACATATTCCAATTCCGTCAAAAATATTCTGCGAACCAAACGAGCCCTAATACTTCTTTTTAATAATTTGCCCTTAATAATTTTAGAAATGGAAGAAAGTGTGTAAAATAGATATTGGAAATAAATGTATTTTGTTAGAAAATATAATAACACCATCTTGATGATGTAGTAAATCATCACCAAATAGTTTAGTAGCAAGGTTTTTAGTCTTCTCTCAAGAGGATTGGTTCAAACCTTGTTAAGTGTGTACGTTAAGATAGTAAGGAAAGTGTCAGAAACGGCCCCAGAACTACCTAGTGAAGTCACATGCACCTGAGTTAAAAGAGCTTATCTGTTCACCTGTTCACTCTCTTAATAATATGTCACCATGTGTGGAGGATTGTGCCATGGGTGTTTGTGTGACCACACTGAATTAATGACATCTCACTCGATGTGGTTTTCCAACGTTATGTACACCACATAGTTTTAGCGTGTGTATGTGTGTTGTGGGTCTAGCTAGTTTTAAGTCTGAGTGTTCACACTTATGCCTTGTCGTTGCGTATAAATGATTCCTGCAATTACCAATATCCATAGCTCGACACATGAACGGTCATTAACAAAGCTTGAATTACGTCTGTAACGTTGTGATTTTCAGATATATCAAACTTATGTTGTATTTTTTTTTAAATGCAACATATTATTGAGAACCCCGAAAAGAAACCAAGATATAATACAAGGCGCCCCACTTCAATTAACAAAATAATTAAAAGAAAATGTGAAAAGAGAGAGAGAGGAGAGAAAAAAAAAAAAAAAAAAAAAAAAAAAAAAAAAAAAAAAAAAAAAAAAAAAAAAAAAAAACAGATACAACTAAATCCCCTACCTTAAAACTAAACCGAAACTTAGAACTAAATATTGTCACAAAAATTACATGTCAAAAGACAACTATCACACTTAACTTACGTTAGACCATAATATTAAAACAATTAAAATGCACTTTTCTAGACCATATGTTGATGGTGTCGACTGAACTAGGACAAGGGAGATGTCCCACCACATAGAAAACAATAATTTATTATTGAGTAAAAGTTATAGGGGAAAAAACTGATATGTTTAGGAGAGGAAAAAAGTGTTTGAAGGAAACTTGTGCGGCTATGCCTCACTAGCAAATACTTAAAGTCATTTTTAGATGGGGCATTATTGGGAGTTTGTTCTACAGTTTAACATCTCAAACAAAGGATAGACAATTGTTGACATTTAACAGTAGAGATGCATTGATGAACTAAAGCTTGAATTGTTAGGGCTTAGGCCCGATTCTTGGTAGAAAAAGTGTTGCATAAAGCCTGGTTTGGACTAAAAGACCTAACACATTAATCAATTATGACATGTGTTCCATATTAAAGAAAGAGTCGTTAAGTGTTTGTTACATGACAATGAACATCATGAATTTATATAATCGTTTATAATTTAGGGCCCGTTTGGTACATGGGTAAGCGAGGGTGTCGAATGAAAGAATTTTCAAATAATATGTTTGGTGCATTTATTTTTTCCTGACAGTTGGTGTCGAATGATAGATGCATTCCTAGCTATACTGATGTCTTTTGATGAAACCAACTTTATCATTCTTTACAACCACATATATTTATTATATTTTATTGCATTTTTGACTTTATTCGGTCGTCTTTTCACTACTTCCAAAATAATCTATTTTTTAATAATAAACTAATAATATTATATACAATCTATTCCCAATTACATCTTAAAAAACAAACAATATTAATACTATCAATCATTTTTAGGGTCGTTTGGTATGCTATCCGGAATGACTAAACGTATGACTTTCATTAGAGGGGTGTATGGGATTGAGGATATTAATTCCGTTATTGTTGTTTGGTATAAATTTTAACTATCGGTATCATATTTAATTTGTCCATTAAGTGCTCAAATTGTATTAATTATGTGGTAGAAATAATAAAATATGTGGGCCCATGGGAATGGTTAACAAAAGTCACCCCTCCCCATTGGTATGCATCGATCATTCTTGAAATCATATTTCGGGAATAAATCTCCAACCAAACATTTTGTATGACTATGAATGTCATTGTTTGATTCTTATACTCTCCAAACAAACGCCTCCATTTCTTTCAAACCAATCTCAAATCTAAACCTAATTCCAATTCTAAACCCACTTACAAACCAAACTGACCCTTAGATAATGATGACATAATTATTTATAATTCATCAAAGCCCAATCCAGGCCAGGCTAAGCGCGAAGAAGCCCACAAAAATGCTCGAAAGTCTGGTCCTTTTATAATAACAAACCCAACCGTTCTTTGATGACGTAATATTTTTGTTATACAAAATAGGTTTTATTGATGTCATAATGTCATATGTTGTTATACAAAATAGGTTTTATTAATCATATGTAATTATTATAATGTATATCGACTAATATTCTAGACTATTATCATGGGGTTGCGATACTTTAAAAAGGATCAAAGTTTTAACAAGCGTAAAATATAACTGGGACGCCATTAGATCTCCATCCGATCTCAATCAAAACAATGTACGGCTAGGATTAAAACTTATACACAGAGCTCCTTTTTCCCTAAAATCAGGGGTAATTTTGTAAATTTCGAATTATATTTAATTTCACCCCAAACTTCAAACGTACATAACTCTTAAACGACAAAATTTTACGATAAACCGATTTCACCATAATTTCCAGAATTTAATTCACCTAAACCCGCTACTACTGTAAAAGGATTGTGTTGGTAACGGTATCATGATCTTGGGTGTTTTCTCCGTCGTTAGTTCATAACTCTACTTCACAACCACTCCTAGTAGAAGTTCCATAATTCTTTAACTATGTTTTTGTAACTTTAGACTCGTTTGAAAAGAACAAGACCAATGGTGCCCTAAACAGAGGCATGTATGGATGCGCAATTATGCATAAAAACAAGAGCAATGGCACAAAGGAGAGGTTCTTTGTAAGTAACGGGAGGCCCACTGAGGCACTCACGCGCCCTTAGGCTTCCGCTCATGGTGACGGTTAACTCTTCTAGTGATAATCAGTATATTTAACACAATTGACATAATTATGATATGGAAGTCTCAAGTCTGGTTACTTTAACTTTGCTGTAATAAACTAATAACAACCAAACCTTTTATTTTTATTTTCTTTTTGTGATTTTGAGTACATTAGCTTATTACTGCATCACATCTCATTCTTGAGTTTAGAGGTCGAGTCAGTTGCTAGTAATGTGAAATGCCTTAGTTCCTATTCTTAATATAATTTTGAGGTGCTCGTCTAAAGTTGTAGAAAGGAACGATACAATTGTATAAGATACAATCATACAAATGTGTTGAAATTATCTTTGGTTCAGACATGCTATTATTGTTACAACCAGATTTGTCTTTAAGTATCAATTGATGAAACAAATTTGAAGTCAAGATTTAATCACATCAATAGTCTTTATCTGATTGATTTTAACAAGCAACTAATTGTAACACTCCTTAAATGCTATGTAGGGTTTATTTGATGCAACTAAATGTGACAAGGAGTCATGGGCGGCCGAAACCATCTTGAGGACTAAAGCGAAATTTAAGAATGAAAATATCAATTGATTGAAAATCCAAAAATATCAAACCAAAAATACATGAAAATCAAAAAATTGATTGAAGATGCAGAAAAAATAATATTAAAAGGAGAAAACCAAACTTCGGTTTTATGACAATCAATAAGTATGGCTAAAGAACCGAAGCAACACGAACTAGGCTTGTTCGTGTTCTTTAGTATAGGTTTAACCGAGTAAACGAACTAATATAATCGAACAACTTAACAAACGCACACTAGCTATTTTTTTTTTTTTTTTTTTTTTTTTTTTTTTTTTTTTTTTTTTTTTTTTTTTTTTTTTTCCTTTGAAAAGTGTCTATTCCTGATAATCATTAAGACATTATTCTTAAGTAATTTCTTGAAATGTTTATCGATATTATCTTTTTACAATATTGGCTAAAAGTCATTAGAACTTGTAGCATTAAATGAGCTTAATTCATCATTTTGAAATAAGAAGGATGGATCTAGCCGTATTTCTTAAACTCAAATAAGGGCTTAGTTGTATGAACCTAAATAATAAAAGAAAACTAATCAAAAATCCTAATATTTTGTCAGTTTTAGTAACCGGTGGCTTTTATATATCGAGACATCAAGATGATGCCCAAGAAAATATATGACCGATTATATATTCAGAAAGGATGTTAGAAAATTGGGTGCCTTAAATAGTTGGAGGCCTAAGGGCACTGGGCAACCCATTTGGCATGGGGTCTCGGCAAATGATGCCGTTCGGCATAGTGGAAAACCACCTTCTCGGCATGGAGGTCTCGGCAAGCATTTCGGTATCCATTACCGAATCGGTATCCACAAGTCCCCATAAATTTCGAACGTTAGGCCATTAATTGTTGTAGCCGTTTGTGGCTTTTTAAAAAAAAAAAAAAAAAAAAAAAAAAAAAAAAAACACTTTAAATATTTGATTTTGTTAATTTATAAAAACAATCAAATCACAAAATATTTACCATCTAATCACACACTACTAGCCATGGCTTCATCATCATCTTCTTCATCCTCGGACGAAATAATTATTCCAACCGAATCATCCGATCTATAGCTATCCGGTAGTACGTTTGAAACTTTGTTAGCCGCATACGAGGCACTTGAAGATACGGCAAGTTCTAACGAAATACGTGGTTATATCACCCGTTGGCCGTTTTCGTGAAAGAGCTTTAGAAACTCTAAAGAATGATTATTTTGTTGAACAACCAAAGTTTAACGAAAATGTGTTTCGCGATCGTTTTCGTATGCGTAAAACCTTGTATTTAAGAATTGTTGGTGAAATTGAAGCGCAAGGCTTACCATACCTTGATGAATAGTGTTTTTATATTTTCTTCCTAAGCATTTTGTAATTTTCTTTGAGTTATTAATAAAATTTAATGTTTTTATATAATTGTTTAGTATATTTATGAATTAGAAAAATAAAATAATATAATTTGACTTTTCTTTTTTTGCATCATGAATGCCACTAAAAAATGAAGGTGTTGTATGGTGAATTATGAAATGTGTTGGCAACATATGATTGGTTAATTTTGCATCAAGGTGAATTATGGTGTGGCATGATTGCCACCCCCTAAGGTCGCTTTAGTAGCTTTACCCTTGAGGTACCACGTATTTAACTGGACTTTTATTTCGCGTTTACCATAAAGTTAAGAAAGGATTTTACTGATCCATGATCATGGTTATCACTTATTTCAATTTAAACCATGAGGAACTTTGTACGGTTTGTCAATGAACTGAAATCCCAGTAAGAGCTTAATTGATTGTTAGTTCATCTATTTAAAGTTGACTGAATGATTAAAGATCGAAGTCTCACTTTCAGGTCACAATTTTTCACATCATACTTGTAATATACATGCATGTATGATATAGATCAAAGTCGAGTGTTAGAAGTTAGAACTATGTGAACGTCAACTTACTATTCAACCAGCTAAACTGAAATTATCTAAAAAGTGGCCAACGTTTAGTTAAAACGGGTCGCCTACTAACTAGCGAGGGGCTAAAGAAATGAAGAACCAGAAATGCTGCATTATTATCAACCACTAAGAAATTAACAGACTCCATCTAATGACAATTTATTACATCTGCTATTCACCTAGCATAATGTAGGGTGCTGTATTTTGATAAAAGTCTCATCAAAACGCAGAAAAGAGGACTGCTTCTAGACATATAGTTGAGGATGTTGGAATATGCATTTCTTTTCATCACTCATACCATCAGCAAAATCTATGATGTCTGCACTTTTATACATTAGTTTTATTCTATATTGTATAGAACATGCATCTACATGTTACCATAAAGAAAACACACAAAACAAATGAATATGACTTTAGGATTCCTAGAAAATAGATGCATAAAATCCAGAAACTGATCAACACTTGCATAATACATTAACATTCTATCCATTCATTTAGTTACAACTTTGAGTTTTATACTTCTCATGTTACAACAATTATAATGTAAAAATCAAACGAAAAATTTGTGGCAAAATATAGAAAAAATATTTAAGTGGAGCCGTGCCCCAAATAATCAACTTGTTGACTTGCAAAAGTGCACTTGGACATCTTAGCAAATAAATTGTGTTGTCTCAGAAGAGATAGAACTATTTGCAATTGCCTCATATGTTCCTCCCAAGACTTGCTATATATGAGAATATCATCAAAAAAAACCAACACAAACTTTCTCAAATACTTTCTGAATATAGAATTCATCAGATTTTGAAAAGTCGCAGGAGCATTTGAAAGACCAAATGGCATTACTATGAACTCATAAAGACCATGATGAGTTCTGAAAGCTGTCTTAGCTATATCTTTATCATTCATTCTCACCTGATGATAACCGCTTCTAAGATCCAATTTAGAAAAAAGACAAGCCCCTTGTAACTCATCCAACAGTTCTTCAACAATAGGAATGGGAAACTGATTTTTGACTGTAATATTGTTTAGCTTCCTGTAGTCCACACAAAACCTCCATGTACCGTCTTTCTTTTTTACCAGGACAACAGGAGAAGCAAATTCACTTTGGCTTTCTCTGATAACACCAGATTTCAACATTTCCTGTACCATTTCTTCGATCACATTTTTCTGTACTGGCCCATATCTATATGCCCGGAGATTAATTGGATTGGAGCCCTCTTTAAGTGCAATGCTATGGTCCAATATTCTTTTGGGAGGTAACTGAGCGGGGTTATCAAAAACATCACTGAAAGAATCAAGTAACTGCTGCAACTCGGACTTCAAATGAGACTGATTATGCATCCAAGCAGGTCCAACCAGTTTGACAGCACAAAATTGCATGTCATCAGCAGAATAATCAACCAAATAGGCTTGTTCAGAAGGCCCTTTAGCTGTTAAATCAGTGCTTTTATCCCACTCATGAGTGATTTTAGGCCTACCATTGAATCTTATCACCTTATTTCTCCAATTAAATTCCATGTAAAGAAGCTTAAAATCAAACTTAATTTCACCTAGGGTAGACAACCAATTGATTCCCAAGACAACATCATAACCTCCTATTGGCATAGCAAAGAAATCAGCCTCGAATTCAACTCCATTAGTACGCCACTTCAAACTCTTAATGATGAACTGAATTGGCAGTTTGAGTCCATTGGCTACGGAAACTATTTTTGTTGGAATAGCAATGAGTTTAAGACCTAACCTTCTAGCCACCGAAATGTTAATGAAATTATGAGAACTTCCACTATCTACCAACATACTAACAATTTGCCTTTTGATTACACTACTTAACTGAAGTGTTTGTGAACCCCAAGAACCAAGTAATGCATGAATAGACAAGGCTAAACCATCATGTCCCTCACTTGACTCATCCCTGTAACTACTTTCACTCCCGATACTAACATCAGTTTCTCCAACATCTTCAATTTCGGGACTCAATATCATATACAACTTACTGTTTTTACAAACATGCCCAGGAGAATACTTCTCATTACAAGAAAAACACTGATTGTTTCTCCTCTTTTCATCATATTCCCGTTTCGAGAGAGTTTTGAAAGGTGTATTTTTAGTGAAGGTGTTATTGGTGGCAGAGTTTGAAGGTTTGATGTAAGGTTTAGGAAAAGTTGTTGGTGTATAAGGTTTTTTAGGTGCTGAAGTTGGTTGTGACTGTGAAACTGATGGAAGAAACTTAGGTGATGGTAAAGCGCTAGGTGATGGTGAAAATGAACTCCTATTTTTCTCATAACCAGAACTATCATTATGAAATAATTGAGACTTAGGCACATCTAATCCCCATAAAGCATAATAAGCACCTTCCTGTAACCTAGCTAATCTCATTGCTTGATTAACAGTTTTAGGATCAAATAGGTGTATAGTGTGCAATAGTTCAGCAGGTAAACCACCCAAATACAAATCTAGCAATACATCTGGTGGAACATCTACCTGATTTCTCAAACTATTAAACTCGGAATTATATTGTTCTACGGTATTAGTTAATTTCAAATTCCTCAATTCAATAATAGGTTTAGACAATATACCTTCCATGAAATAGGATCTCATCTCAGCCAAATACTTCTTCCAACTCAAACTCCTTACATCCACCTCCTTCATGTAAGCCTGATGCCACGATAGAGCTTCGCCTTTGAGATGAATAGCAACCAATCGAATTTTCAAATTTTCAGGTGTTTCATCAATTTCAAAAAACTGCTGACACCGATAGCTCCACTCCTTAAATCCGTCACCATTAAACGCTGGAAATTCGAGTTTAGTCAACCGATTGACCAATTGATACGGCTTGTTAACCTTAGAGTTTGACTGATCATCCGCCACTTCAACAGAACTCCGATCCGAAGATCCACCAGTCACGAACGACGACTCAGGATCGGCATCTAATTTCATTCGATTTTGATAATCCGCAATCAAAATATTCAATCCAGCTTTAAAATCTTCATCGATACTCTTTTTCAGTTGTAGTACCGTTGAATTCAATGCTGAAACACTCGATTGAAGATCAGCGAACGATTGCTCCTGAATCGATAACCTTCGTTCGAGTTGATTGTATTGTTCCATCACTTGTACGTTCGTGATTCGAACCATACACAATGACAGGTGCGAGGAGACAAGCTCTGATACCACTGTTAAAGCTAAACTTAAGCTGAAAACAATGAATATCACACTCAATCAGTGAGAAGGCCTCAACTGATTAGAACTTTTATTTCACAATTCAAAATGAGAAAACAGATCATGAATAGTATCTGGGATCTTCCCCCTTTTATACTATATGAGTTTGGTAACTGCTAAAGAAATAAGAAACTACATAAATGGTCCTTAGACCTTGGAAAAGTACAAATGAACCCCTAGACTCTTAAATGCACATATCATATTCTATATTGTATCAACATGCATCTACATGTTACACTTTTATTACATGTTACACTTTTATGATCTTACCATTTAGACCATTACCTTTTTTAATTATAACGAAAACACGCAAAACAAATGAATATGACTTTAGGATTCGTAGAAAATAGATACATAAAATCCAGAAACTGATCAACACTTGCATAATACATTAATATTCTATCCATTCATTTAGTTACAACTTTGAGTTTTATACTTCTCATGATACAACAATTATAATGTAAAAATCAAACAAAAAATTTGTGGCAAAATATAGAAAAAATAATTAAGTGGAGCCATTTCACAACATACTTGGACTCACAATTACATTTTCATTCTACACTTTCATATCAATGGGACCCTTAGACCGAAAATATTAATCGTATAGGCCCTAAACAATATCAGTCACTGGCAACCAACTTGACCACGAAACTCAAGAAACACTAGTGCGGCACCATAATGAGCCAATGCACCCATGATCACAAAACAATGAAAGATTTGATGGCTATGACCAGCCAGATCAAACCAACCAGGCTTCCATCTTTCAGGGATTCTAGTAATATAAAACATAGTACCCGTCAAATATGAAACTGCCATTGTAGCTTCATAGATTAAGATCCCATTCCTTTGAGGCTCGTACCAGTTCACTGTGACAGCGTGAATAGCTGGTACAATCCCAAAAAGGCCCATTGCCATGAAGAGAAAAGCACGAAAAGAACGGAACTTTCCACTAGAAAGAGCTGGTGCCAGAAGGGTTATAACGGTAAATGCACCCATTGCTGTGATCCCACCAAGATAAACGAATTGCCACATGGGCTCACATTGGAAAATGTAGTAGATTGGTGGGAAGAATGATGTGATGATCATGATGGTAATACCGACATAATCCATTTGGAGGAGCAAGAGGTTTAGGTGGTGAGAGTGGCAGCCGAAGAGATGGCAGGTGCTGCTGGAAAGGAGGCAGAACATTGAGCCGCCCAAGAATACAAAGAATGGCCACCGTGTAGCCATAACTAGTGGTGCTCCGATGTCCATATCTAGCGATGAATCATGTTTCAAGTCAATTAGTTTTGGTGTACCCTGTGGTATAACACAAGAGAAAATTAGAAAGAGAGCTTGCACATGGTAGACTTACACAGTCAAATGCATTTACCTTTTACATTAAAAAATGACATAAAGAAACTTTACTTTCTAGGATTTAATGTCACTGTTGTCATACCAGTCCACTAAATGTAAGATGGTACAATTATACACAAATTACTTTTAAGAATTTCTGATCTTCAGCAACAACTATTTGACCATAAAAAAGTAATAATGCAGTTGTAATATGAAATGCAGCAAAAGGACTAAACAACCACTCACCATAATAGAATTATGTGAAGCATTTCCGCCTGGGCTTAAAGGGAAAGACCTGAAAATTTAATTTCAATTAGAGCCGTAAATAAATGATAAAAATTAATATAAAAACACTACAAAATCATCACCAGCATCAATTAGGAAAAAAAAAACTTAATATTGCTCAACATGTTTTACAACCTGTTTCAAGAATCTTTCCTTGGATAAATTATGATTTATGTCCAGTTCTTGACAGCTGATTAATTATGAGTCACAATATTATTCTATTGTGTGAACATTGAAGGATACTTAAGACATTTGACCAACTAAACAAGATCCCACGAGTCAATGTAAATAGAAGGAACATTTCACTTGAAGCAAAACTTTAAGACAATTTACTTTTCTTAGTTTGTTTTGCTCATAGTTGGTATCACTAATTTGAGTCCACAATGTAAACTCTTTGGATATTCGGCTAATTGTCAAACCGTCTAGTAGTGTATTCGATTAAACCTAACATCCATTTTGTGGTATAAGTAGTAACAAAACAGAATATCATTTAAAAGTCTAGTTAACAAGAAAGAAACAAGAACAAGTGGCATGAATCATGCTTCATAAATATGTAAAAGGAGAGAATAAGAATCTTTACATACCATGTTAATAAATTGAAGAAATCTGTAACTTGAGGCACATGCATCAAGTTTGTAATGGTCAATCCCACAAATACAACAAATCCAATTAAATGCCTACACATGAAAAACAAGCAAACAGCCAACAATGTCAGTTATTTATACCAAAACACAACAGATGTTTGATTAAAAACAGCATCAAATATGAAACTTAACATATGCATCATGGCTTCTCGGTTTTACAAGAATTGGAAAGGCTAGTCATGATACGTGGCAATTCGGGTAAAAATTGTAGAGACTGTCATGACTCTAACTTTTGACCCTTTTGGTAAGATACCTTATTAGTTACTTAAAAAGAATACTAAAACTGAATATGACATATGCAAATCAACAAGAATCACTAAATTGCACATAGTACAAGCATTGATGATTTTCATGACATTGGCTTTTGTACTATCAACGTCTCACACAATGAATGATAAAGACAAATTCAATGTCACAAAACATGTTACTCAATCTGTCAAAAATCTCAACTTTTAACTTACCCAAAAACAATCAAATGTAAAAAAGTCATGATAAAAGGTACAAGTGCTTTTGAACATGATACAAGTTCATAAAAAAAACTAGTTAGAAATGAAATTAAGAGAATGCCCACAAACCATTAATAGCAAATGTATGCTCCAATTTCATTGGAATGGAAATAAGTCCATAAAAACTTGGTGTAAAAAACATAATACTGCCAAAATATAGATACAATCCCCCAACAAAATCTGAAACATAGATGAACTGTCCTATGAATCTAACAGCCAAAAAATACAGTGTTTGGTTTCGGATATTTTGTTTTTTGTAATCTCTAGCTCCTTGCTAGTTTTTTCCATGAAAATTTAACTTTGTTGTAAAAAATAAATAAATAAATAAATAAAAACAGCACAAAAATAGACATAAACAAAACAATACTCGCCTGTTAAGAACGAAATTTCTAATTGCGTTTTGATACCAAAGATAAGCAGTTTTTAAGAGTGTTTGGGATTAATTATCCAACTAGCTTATCTGACTAATAATAAGTGATTTATAAATACATTAATTATTCAAACTGCTCATCTCAAAAGGTAAAATGGTAATTCAAAATTGATTACTCCGTATTTCCATCATAAGCAATCCCAAACACCTCTAAAATTAATAAAAATACCCAAAAAGGATCAACAAGTGTAAGCTCCCATAATGTTGGAATCAAGAAAAAATAGTAAAAACATCAACATTTCTATAACAAGATTCAAATCCATCAAACATTCCCTATATAAAAATAGCAACATACCCAAAATAACTACGCAACACTTAAATCTTGATCAAACTAACATGAACAAGTATACAACTCAAAGAAATGACATAAAACAATAGTAAAAAAAGAGATAAAAAAAGTAACACTTACGTCCAAACGTTAAGGGTTTCATTATGCCAATGAAAAAGACTAAAAAAGGCTTGTTTCAAAGGCCAATCACTTCTGTAATAATTCAATATAAACTCATTATCCTTCATATACTCTGGTAATTCATCATATCTCAATAATGGGTATTCTTTTTGGATCTTTTTTTTACTACTATTCTTTTTCTTCTTTTCATTACTCCAGATCTCTTTGTTAGATCTTCTTCTTCTTTTCCAAACAGACACACCATCATTTGATGATGTGTTCATAACTTCTTTTCTTTTTTTCTTTTTTTGTATGTATGTATTCAATCTATAATAAGCAAGATTTGAAAAATAATAATAATAATAATGTGGTAATGGTGGGTGTTGATTGAATGAATGAATCAAAGAGGTTGGCACATGAATGGATGTATTTATGGAAAGAAGGTATAGAAGGGTAATGAGGGAAAGATTTTCAAGCGAGGGGGAGTTATGGCTTATTGGAGCAACTACTACCTACAACTTTAACATTTAAGTCACCCACTTTTTTTTGTATTAGTTTTGTTTTTAGGACTTGTTTAGTAGATTCTTTAAGATATTCCTTTTCAATTTTGGTACATAGGTTTGAACATATGCCAATATTTTTTGTAATTTAAAGTTGAGTATTTTTTATATTTTGTTTTATTTTTATTTTTTAAGAACAACAACTAATTATCTCATAATATACAATCAGAAACCATCACACATGTTCTAAAAAAAACTTGAACCCATAATCATTTTTGTTGGAGAGCTTCTCACAAAACAACGACTACCATTGGGACACAAGCCCTTTGATAAAGTTAGTAATTTCTTGATATAGAACTTTTACCTTTTTTCATTCATGAGTTAATTGTAAGGGGTGAGCATCGGTCCAGGACTGGACCGAACCAGACTGGACCGACAAGACCGAAGACCGAATTAGCCAAAAAAGCCAAGATCGAGGACCGGACCGAATGTGGTCGGTCTGTCCGGTCCAACAAGGCCAAATAATCGTTTTGTGGTCCGGACCGAAGACCGAATTAGCCAAAAAGCCAAGACCGAGGACCGGACCGAATGTGGTCGGTCCGGTCCGGTCCGGTCCGGTTTTGGTCGGTCCGGTCCGTTCCGGTCGTTTGCTTAGCCCTAATTGTAACTATATTTGAAGCATTAGTTGTGTGTATGCCAGCTAAATCATTAATTACCACTCCTGTTACATCAACACGATAATTGTTTTTTAGTTTGAGACATTTTTAGTAGGTTTTTTGAGATACTCGTTTTTACTTAGTACTATCTCCGTCCCATAATAAATGTCCACTTTGACTTTTCTTAGTCTTTCTTATTAAACTTTGACCATAAATATTTATATTTGTGTTATATTATACTTGATGAAAAATATATGAATGGACTGAGTTTTAATTGTATTTTCATTTGGTATAATTTTGATAAAGTATTATATAATACAAATAAAAACATTTACAGTCAAACCTGAACAAGAAAGACTCAAAAAATTCAAAGTGGACATTGATTATGAGACAGAGGGAGTACATAGTTATGAACATATATCAGTTTTACGTAGTTACATGGTTATGAACATAGGGAAATGTTTTGATCTAAGGTAGGTAATTTTGATTGTTAAAACTAGGACTTTTACATGTTGTGAATCATGACACTCGATTCCACCATCTTTAGTTGGCGACGGTTTATTGTTATTATCTTACTTTCTTGTTAGAGCATACACAATCGTAACTTGAGTTATACAATAACTCAGCGCCACGTCAGCGTCACGTCAGCTTTAACACAATAACTCAACACTTTAACTCAACACCCACATCAATAACTCAGCAATAACTCACAATAACTCAACTTTTCATATATTTTCAAATTCAACCCTAAACCAAAACTAATACTTCATTTATTAAAAACAATAACATTCATTTTTAAAATATATTACAATACGCACTAAAAAAAAATACCTTACGAAAAAAAAAAAAAGCTGCTTTTAAACCACAGGGACTAAATTGTTAACACCAAAGTACCACAGGGACCAAACTGCAAATTTACTTTATGTATCATCTTCTCCACACAAACACACACACACACACTGCACACACTGCACACACACTGCAAAATTACACACTCAATAACACACACTTCAATCATGGAGGGGCCAAAAGTGACAATTTTTTTTTTTTTTTTTTTTTTTTTTTTTTTTTTTAAACAAAGTCACTTAACGCAACGTTAGTGGGTTAACGTCCCACGTTAACGCTGCGTTAACGTGGAGGATGCAGTGGTAACGCGTGCCAAAACGTGCGTTATTGGGTGTTTAACGTGGTCTTCGCGTTACTATTGTTTATGCTCTTATGAAATCTAATGTTAGCAATAGGATGTGTACGACAAAAGTTGTTGCGCCTGCATGTTAAGAGTTTGTTGTGAGTTTTGGTTGTCTGATGTATAAAATCGTTTGACAAAAATAGATGTATACTGTATAGTAGAGAGTGTTTCTTGACACAAATATATTACTCGTATTACTTAAGTATTGTCTAAAGAGTACTCTTAGGCATAGCTTAAGCCTTAAGGTGCATTAATTCAACATGAACATTTTGTTTAAATTGAAAAATACATTTAATATATATTAATTGATCTTATAATTTACCTTAATTAGTTTTGATTTTGTAATTGATAAACTTAAAGTTTTTTATTTAATCATTTAAACTAGTGCAAAGTTACTCGTTACACAAACCCTATTAGTTATTAGTGTGAAATGATTTCATGATAGTAGTCATTGTGATGTGAAACGATATTAGGAAACTTTGCTCTATAAACACTCGTCCTTTTTTTAATAAATAATGGTGACAGTTTATTTTTAAAAGAAAATTAAAGTTTTTGACTTTCAGAAGCTTTATGTGAATCGCCTATAACAATATGGTTAGCATTATTGTTTGGAAAAAAAGCTCAACCTAGTAATGCATTACATTGATAGTTATCTAGATAATTAGTTATAGAAAAGTAAAGACATAATTTATTTTTATCGTATTAGGTTCTTCCATTTACGTTAAATAGCGTGGTAACAACCTTTTCAAATAGCAACATATTAAAAGTTTAAAACAATTTGCCTTTCTAAATACAAAACAAAAAATTATTGTATATATGTAATTTATTAAAAAGCATTGAGTTGTCTATATCTCATAGCTTTTTGGTTCATCAATAATTTGCTTCACATGTAATTTGCATCCCTCGTGGCCGGTACATGGGGGCAATAGTCGTATTTTAACCCGTCCACCTTACTCGTGGCTTTTTCTCACCCGCCATTTGCCAATCACCCATTGCCCATGTTCAATATCTGCGGGTATTTGTTGCCCATGAATTAATAATATGAAATATATATATATATATATATATATATATATATATATATATATATATATATATATATATATATATATATATATATATATAGTGTGAGGTTCTTTTCAGAACCAAATAAATTGCGAGAACTGCGAGAACCAATCTCAACCATTAAATATTTGATCAATGGCTAAAATAATTTGTGGCATTTCAGTAAATTAAGCAATTGTTAAGGAGTGTTTTATAAATAAAGAAAGGGTAAAAATGGGATTTAAAGGTACCCACTGATTAATAATGTGATAATGGTGGGTGTTGATTGAATGAATGAATCAAAGAGGTTGGCACATGTATGGATGTATTTATGGAAAGAAGGTAATAGAAGGGTAATGAGGGAAAGATTTTCAAGCGAGGGGGAGTTATGGCTTATTGGAGCAACTACTACCTACAACTTTAACATTTAAGTCACCCACTTTTTTTGTATTAGTTTTGTTTTTAGGACTTGTTTAGTAGATTCTTTAAGATATTCCTTTTCAATTTTGGTACATAGGTTTGAACATATGCCAATGTTTTTTGTAATTTAAAGTTGAGTATTTTTTATATTTTGTTTTATTTTTTAAGAACAACAACTAATTATCTCATAATATACAATCAGAAACCATCACACATGTTCTAAAAAAAACTTGAACCCACAATCATTTTTGTTGGAGAGCTTCTCACAAAACAACGACTACCGTTGGGACACAAGCCCTTTGATAAAGTTAGTAATTTCTTGATATAGAACGTTTACCTTTTGTCATTCATGAGTCAATTGTAAGGGGTGAGCATCGGTCCAGGACTGGACCGAAAAGACCGAAGACCGAATTAGCCAAAAAGCCAAGATCGAGGATCGGACCGAATGTGGTCGATCTGGTCCGGTCCGGTCTCGGTCTGTCCGGTCCAACAAGGCCAAATAATCGTTTTGTGGTCCGGACCGAAGACCGAATTAGCCAAAACGCCAAGACCGAGGACCGGACCGAATGTGGTCGGTCCGGTCCGGTCCGGTCCGGTTTTGGTCGGTCCGGTCCGTTCCGGTCGTTTGCTTAGCCCTAATTGTAACTATATTTGAAGCATTAGTTGTGTATGCCAGCTAAATCATTAATTGCCACTCCTGTTACATCAACACGATAATTGTTTTTTAGTTTAAGACATTTTTAGTAGGTTTTTTGAGATATTCGTTTTTACTTAGTACTATCTCCGTCCCATAATAAATGTTCACTTTGACTTTTCTTAGTCTTTCTTATTAAACTTTGACCATAAATATTTATATTTGTGTTATATTATACTTGATGAAAAACATATGAATGGACTGAGTTTTAATTGTATTTTCATTTGGTATAATTTTCATTAAGTATTATATAATACAAATAAAAACATTTACGGTCAAACCTGAACAAGAAAAACTCAAAAAATTCAAAGTGGACATTTATTATGGGACGGAGGGAGTACATGGTTATGAACATATATCAGTTTTACGTAGTTACATGGTTATGAACATAGGGAAATGTTTTGATGTAACTATTCTAAGGTAGGTAATTTTGATTGTTAAAACTAGGACTTTTACATGTTGTGAATCATGACACTCGATTCCACCATCTTTAGTTGGCGACGGTTTATTGTTATTATCTTACTTTCTTGTTATGAAATCTAATGTTAGCAATAGGATGTGTACGACAAAAGTTGTTGCGCCTGCATGTTAAGAGTTTGTTGTGAGTTTTGGTTGTCTGATGTATAAAATCGTTTGACAAAAATAGATGTATACTGTATAGTAGAGAGTGTTTCTTGACACAAATATATTACTCGTATTACTTAAGGGTGGTGACAATGTTGCCTAACAAATACTAAAAATAATTTGTAATTAGCCAATAGAATCAATACAACACTTTTCATGCCTAATCATGCCTAATTACTTATTTTTAGTGGCAATGTAATGCCTAACCATGCCTAAACTTTTTATTTTTTTATTTTTAAAATTCATAATTATATTTAGTGTCCAACGGTCATAAAATTAAATGTTCTCCATCATACCGATTCGGTGAACATTCCCGCTGAGCTTGCCGATTTCATGATGCCGAGACACTGGCAATGGGGATGCCGAGTGATGCCGAGACCATGCCGAGTACGATGCCACCACCCTAAGTATTGTCTAAAGAGTACTCTTAGGCATAGCTTAAGCCTTAAGGTGCATTAATTCATCATGAACATTTTGTTTAAATTGAAAAATACATTTAATATATACTAGACGAGTACCCGTGCATAGCAACGGATTTTCTAGCGGCAAATAGTTATAGGTGTGATATTGTGGTTAAGTATTTTATGTAACGTTTATACATAAAACAATCAAAATGTAATTGCAAAAAGCTGTAATATGCGATAATTCAACTCAAAGAAAAATGTTTAAAAGGTATTAAAAAAACACATAAAAACATTTAGTGAAACAGATAGAAAGTATAACTAAACAAACTCACTTAACTGCTTTAACAAATTTACAAATATTTGAATTTCAAATGAGATAGTATGAATGTGTCAATAAAAATGTTAGATATCCTTCTACTATCACAGCCTTTTCTAAAATTTGGTTTTTCATACAAAGTCAACTTTATTAGAGGTTTAGTGAATCCTATTTCTAGTTGTTCAAAAACCATAGTCAATTTTTCATCATTTAATTGTCCTCGTTTGCAAGTCATTGGCCTTATTTATTTACCTCATTACAGTGTTTTGAAACCCGGGTGGACCCGGACGGGTTAACCGGTTCGACCGGTTTCAGCAAAAAAAAGGGTCAAATAAACCCGGGTTTCTAAAACCGGGATAACCGGTTAGACCCGCCGTGAAACCCAGTCGGGTTTCGTTTTTTCAAATTTTTTTAACAATAACCCGGGTTGACCCGGTCGAAAAAATAACAAAAATAATAAATTAAAAACCGGGTTGACCCGGCGGTCGAACCGGTTGACCCGGTGCCCGGTGACTCGACCGGGTCGATTTGAAACCCGGTTTTCAAAACATTGCCTCATTACATAAATTTTTCAAAAATATTAGTATTTTTTAAATGTGTAGCTACACTACAAATACACAAATGCATTGTAGACATTCAGTTATTGCTCTGCCCATATACGACTCAACTTTCAACTACCAACCAAAAGTACTTACAAATATTGCCCTGCCCATGTACAACAAAACCATTAAAAAAAAAAGAAAAACGCATATTTTTTTAGCATTGGATTCCCTAATAATCCAAATATTTATGAAAATAATACTCCATAATAGCATGTATGTATTTTGAGACTGAGATGAATGTGTGTTTGTGTTTTAGAGAAAAAGTTAGAAAATGGGGATCAGTGTGTTTTTCCCTTTGTGTGTTAGGCTTTTATAAGGAGGTATAGAGAAGTTTCAACTTCTCTCTCAAGTCAACTTTTCTAAAAGTGTTTCAATGTTTCCATTAAGATTAAACCGACGAAATTATGTAATTTTGCATGTCCATTAATTAATATGTAATTTTCCCGCTTATGTAATTTTTTTTTGCATTGACATTCCGTTTGCATGAAATAATGTTTCCTATTTACATGTTTCCTAAATAATGTTTCCTATTTGCATGTCCATTAATTAATATGTAATATCTACATTAATATGACATATCTCCCATTAATATGAAATATGTTTCCTATTTGCATGTGTCCTAAAAAATGTGATTTGCATTGCTGTATATCTCCACCTCGTTAATTCAACATTTGCATTGGTGACTAACATTTTCAACATTTTCTTTAATATCATTTAAATGTGTAGCCAATATTTCAAGATTTCAAGATTGACCAAAGTTTCAAGAGTTCACTTTCAAGGTTGACCATTTTTACATTATAGGTAGTTAAGATAAGATAAGATTAATTGATCTTATAATTTACCTTAATTAGTTTTGATTTTGTAATTGATAAACTTAAAGTTTTTTATTTAATCATTTAAACTAGTGCGAAGTTACTCGTTACACAAACCCTATCAGTTATTAGTGTGAAATGATTTCATGACAGTAGTTATTGTGATTGATGTGAAATGATATTAGGAAACTTTGCTCTATAAACACTCGTCCTTTTTTTTATGGGAGGTGATTGGGACACTCATATTTTTGATTGGGACACTCAACTGTACAAACAGTTAAAGCATATTGTAAGTGTTGTACAAGTATGAGATGCATGCAGTGGAGTGTCCCAATCAAAAGAATGAGTGTGCAAATCATTTCCCTTTTTTAATAAATAATGGTGACAGTTTATTTTTAAAAGAAAATTAAAGTTTTTGACTTTCAGAAGCTTTATGTGAATCGCCTATAACAATATGGTTAGCATTATTGTTTGGAAAAAAAGCTCAACCTAGTAATGCATTACATTGATAGTTATCTAGATAATGTATTTAATTAGTTATAGAAAAGTAAAGACATAATTTATTTTTTTCGTATTAGGTTCTTCCATTTACGTTAAATAGCGTGGTAACAACTTTTTCAAATAGCAACATATTAAAAGTTTAAAACAATTTGCCTTTCTAAAAACAAAACAAAAAATTATTGTATATATGTAATTTATTAAAAAGCATTGAGTTGTCTATATCTCATAGCTTTTTGGTTCATCAATAATTTGCTTCGCATGTAATTTGCATCCCTCGTGGCCGGTACATGGGGGCAATAGTCATATTTTAACCAGTCCACCTTACTCGTGGCTTTTTCTCACCCGCCATTTGCCAATCACCAATTGCCCATGTTCAATATCTGCGGGTATTTGTTGATATAAAAGTTGGGCGTTCCTTATTTGGACTCCTGTTCCCGTACCAATTGGATTTTAATGCTGAGACCTGCGCACTAAGAGAACAAAGAACACCGTTAGGCTTATCGTGGGATTGTCTCCCACGATTATCCTCCGGCGTGAGAGTAAGTAATCGGTTTTAGGGTTTTAGTGAAGAGCTAGGGTTATTAGATGATACCTTAATGAGAGCCGAGATGCCCTTTATATACACACGAAATCCTTGTTGGTTTCGTGTTCCTTACCCTTCGGCGTATCCCGACTTATTTGGTCCATTGATCCTTATNGCGTTTTCTTCGCCTGCGGAGTCCGCTGGTTTAAGTTCCCGTGCTTTGTCATTCTAGTTCTTAGTAAAGTTCTTAGTGTATGGTCCCACGGATGGCGCCACTTGTTGATACAAAAGTTGGGCGTTCCTTGTTTGGACTCATGTTCCCGTATCAATTGGATCTTAATGCTGAGACCTGCGCACTAAGAGAACAAAGAACACCGTTAGGCTTATCGTGGGATTGTCTCCCTCGATTATCCTCCGGCGTGAGAGTAAGTAATCGGTTTTAGGGTTTTAGTGAAGAGCTAGGGTTATTAGATGATACCTTAATGAGAGCCGAGATGCCTTTATATACACACGAAATCCTTGTTGGTTTCGTGTTCCTTACCCTTCGGCGTATCCCGACTTATTTGGTCCATTGATCCTTATCCCATAAATAAGAGATCCCATATCAAGACCAAATATAATAGATTAGACTTTGGGCCTTTGTGAGCCCAAACCTTTATCATGATAGCCCACGAGTGGTGGGCTTGGTATTAGTATCGTCCATTAGCCGGGTTCGTGACCCGAATGCGGACTAGACGTCATCATGTCCCCCCAGTCTAGTATGCGCAAGGTGCAACCGCGGATGCTAGACTAACGGCTATAACGAAAAATATTCCAGCATACGTGGCGGAGAAGCTTCAAATGTTTCCCGCCAAAAAGATATACGATGAATCTAGTCAAATAAATTCCAAATATGCCTCGGAAATCGTGGGAAAGTGGGTGAAAAGATTCTCACCTCTTGATCTCCCAGCCACACGATTAAAGTTAGTGGGTTGATGAGGTGAAAAGTGTACCCGTTTTAGGGGGTCATTTAAGCCTTAATTCGTGTTAATATGATCAAATATTGTCTTAAATCGTTCCTTTTGTCATTTTAGGTACTTTTGAGAAGAATTCTGGAAAACACATCATTTTGGACGTTTTTGGAGCATAAAGTGAAGAAAACGACAAAGTCTCAAAAGAATGCTGGAAATCCTTCCTGACGGCGTCAGAGTCACAAGGTGACGCCGTCAGCCAACCAAGACAAAGGAGTGGATTCAGACTATACGTGACGCCCTAAGCAAGAATTGTGATGTTTACACCTGACGGCGTCAGGTGTTAATAATCCTAGGCCGTCAGGGGTAATATTAAAGAGTGACGGCCCAGAGCAAGTTTACAAGTGACGGCGTCAGAAGTAGATCTAGGCCATCCGAGAACCCTAATGGCGGCGAGCTGACGGCGTCAGTCAGAGTATATTTTCTATATATACTTTTCTGTTTTTTCATTCATTAGTGTGCAACTTTTGGGAACAAACCCTAGACGACTTTGACAGCTTTTTCAAGGGTTTTTCACCCTTGATTCTTCCATGTTCAATTAAAGATAAGTCATCATTCAAATTAATCAATATGTCTATGTGTTGGTTAATTATATCTTATGCTTGTCTTTCAATTAACATGCTAGGCTAGATTTATTTTGTGTTTGCTTAGATCTAATGAAACCTAACTATTGATTATTGGTTGTTGGTGTGTTATTAATTGTATTGGATGATTGTTTATCGATGTTAGGCTTAAGAAAACTGGCCAACCTCCTATATGGTAACGTGCTTGAGCGTCTTAAGAAACATGAACCAATGCGTACTAGGTTTTTATGGTTGTATTTAATGCATAAGAGAATTCTAATGATCCCATGTTAGGAGCTTCTAGCAGGCTCGACATAGGAGTGAAGTAGGAACTTATAGAGTTGGGGAAGTACGTACGCCACCCCACGAATGGTATTAAGGAATACACCCGTCATCCACGCAATTAATACACACTAACCAACCGGTAAAAGATAGTTAGGGAGTAAGGAAATCTAAGTAAACACACTTGTCTTCATATAAGTTTCACAACCACTTAGTTTTAGTTATTTTTATTTTATTTGCAATAGTAGCTTTTGGGTTAGTTGGCTAGCAACTAATTCCGCCCAATCCTTCAAACCCGAGATTTTACTTGCTTTTATAAAATATAAAAAATACAAAAATAATCATCCCTCATCCTTAGACCTATTAGAGTAGTTTTTCATACCTAACGAACACTATTCCCTATGAGAGAACGATCAATCCCCCGTACTTACCACTACACTATACTACATCGGTCAGGTACACTACACTATACTACATCGGTCAGGTACACTGCCTGGTGGGATTGCAAGCTTCTCAAGATCCCTTGAGAGGTAAAACCTGTTGCGTGGTCGCAATCCCGCGTATCATGGGTACACGTGTCAACCATCCATGTGTGTGAAACCCTATATAAAGTGTAGCCTCCCTTTCACTGTGGCTATCACAGTAAAAACCGTCATTTCCACCATTGTTAAGCTTTCCAAACTACAATCCAGAAATCAACGATATCCAAGGTAATAGCGCGTGCGTTTTTGAATTCTAATCATGGTCCGTCAACTATCTGACTTTACATCTGATATAACCGAGGACGAACTTCGTGAGTTCACCTCGGATTATTATATCCCCGAGGCGTTGCACCTGGTAGTTCCGGTGGCGACTGCATCCATAGCGGATTTCCCTGATGGGAAAGTAGGGGTATACACACGTTTCTTTGAATTCGCTAACCAACGTGGGCCCATTTCGCTATTCTTGTGCGATATTCTGAACTATTATCGCCTCCATATCTCCCAACTGCACTGCATAGGCACAACTAAAATAACGAACTTCGAGGTAAATTGTCGCCTGATGGCTATTAACCCTACAATCCATCTGTTTCGCCCGTTTTACCACTCGTCGTGGTCAAACGGGTGGGGTATCCTTTGCCAAGCGCGCGGGGCGCTTGCAATGTTATACAGAAAAATTAGATGCGCTCAGGCATTGGAGGGAGAATTTCTTATGGGTTGATAAGACGTTTTTCCCTTGGGATTTCGCGTTCTATACCCAAGGGTCGCTACCGAGGGACGAGTGCCCAACCCCCGGGACGTATAGCGCAGTTGACGCGGATACGATAAATGCCAATCGTATTCCGATCAAAGCCTACCCAGAAGAGTTTTGTGTGCACCTAGGCATTAGTCGCAACTACTTCCAACCTCCTAACGAAGTGCCAACCTTTTTGGATGAGGATAACCGGGGTGGGTGCTTGTCCTTCCTTCTCCTTCGCTTATTAGTGTAAGCGTTCTTTCTTATTGTAGCTTATGTAACCCCCTTTGCTTTGTTGTTGTTTGTTGCGCAGAGATGGATCTATTTCAAGTGGTACGCTTGGCTTTTTTTTTTTTTTTTTTCAATAATTGTTTTTAACATTAGTTTTAATAGCAAATTGGGTAGGATTCTGGTGTTAATTTTGAAGTCGATGTTTTAGAACGGGGTTGGTTCAAAAATTCTAGTTATGAACTAATTTTGTTTGATAACTTTTATTGTGTTTTTAGATTTCAAAAGGATAATAGTTATGTGGATTTCTTTTATGTTTTTCTTTCTTCTTTATATAAATCAGTAAAAGGAGTCTATATGTGTTATTGAGAGTGCATATGTGTTTTTACGGCATCTGGGGAATTTGATGTCTTCTGTGCGTATGTGTTTTTACCGTTTCGGAGTTTAAATATACAGAAAGTGCATATATGTTTTTAGTTGATATAGGGATGCTTTGTGTTTAGTTCGGATTTAAGGGTGCATTTATGTTTGTGTTTTAAGGCTCTTTCTCAAAGAAGTCAAGAATATGGTCTCGTGTGCACAAGTCACAAATAGATTGTGCATATGTGTTTTGTTAGTTGTTATAATTAAATAAATCATTTATTAATTAGTTGTGGTTACAGGTACGAGTATGATGGGCAATGTGAAGAGTGCACATGTGTTTTGTACATAATAACTAGCGAGAAGATAGTTATGATAAAGAAATAAAGATTAAAGACAAGTGCATGCACTAGATACAACTGCACGTAAACTAGTTGATGAGGTTGTGCATTTTTCATATATTGTTCACCTGGTTGTATTTTGAATCTGAATATATTCTTGTGTTTTATTTTTCATCTATTGTCCATTTGGTCCATATTATCGGTTTTCAATGCTTATGTTTTTAGTTTGGTTTAACCTAATCTTTGTTTCACACAGGTCTCATCAACTTTGATTGTGGTTTGATAAGAATGATCAAGATGACGAATGCACATGCGCACACTTTATTAGGTGGGTGTTTGTTGAAGATCATAACGACGATTGCACATATGCACATATAACAAGATAAGCTAACGATGAAGAAAGGGGCAATGCATATGTATAATCTTCATCAAATTTTACATGTTGACTCTTTTAAACCCTTGTAATTGAGTTGAGATTGATGCACATGTATTTTATTGGATTTTTATGAATTCTGAGATTTAAGAATGACATCAAATTTTGCTTAGATGTGCACATGTATATACTTAATTTTTTAATATCTCCCTACACAAATTTCTAAGTAATCTTAATTATATTAGTTTTAGATGAATATACATGTGTAGAAATTAATTTTAGAAGCTCTGCATATGTGCACATAACATTTAACATGATAATTTTTTAATAAGATTATTTCTGGTACACAAGCGTTATTTTTAGTAATTGGATTTCCAAAAATGACGGAAAATTCAAAAATATCAGTTGTAATTACATTTTTCAGAAAAGTAAAAGTTATTGTATTTTTACCAATATGCCCTTTTGTTTTAAAGAAAAACTTTTAATCTTGAAAAAAAAATGAATGGCTGAAAATGGTTCTCGCAGTTCTCGCAATT
>LBNU01021390.1:38001-64368 GCA_014162995.1 Artemisia annua | reverse complement strand
TTATATATATATATATATATATATATATATATATATATATATATATATATATATATATATATATATATATATATATATATATATATATATATATAACATATATGAATTCACACCAAATAACAATCATAGTAATTCATTTCAAGAGATAAGTAAAATAGTTTAAACTATCTTATACAAAACTCTAGTCATTTGGTTCTCTTAGTATTCTATTTCTTCAACAGCCTCCTCACTCACTGTGTCAAATCAACAACCTCACTAATATTTAGGTAATATAATAGATTTTAGTCTACACAAATGGGTTTATGGGTACATCCACGGGTATTTTTACGGATACATCCCTGAGTATTTTAAATGGGTGTTATGAATTTACCCATAACGGGTATATATTACCTGTCAACCACCCACCACCCATCGATGGGTATGATTTTTTACCCACGACCCACCTGCGGGTCAAAATTTACGGTGTTACCTACTCGTTTATGTACGGGTACCTGCAAGTTACGGGTTTTTTTTCTCTCCCATCCTAAATTAATGGTCAACTTAGTGTATTAGACAAAACTGCTGTTTTCTTTTTTAAAAAAATGTTGTTCTATCATTAATATGTTTATAAAATCTTAAAAACTAGGAGTATATGATATTACCTGATTGTTTTGCGCGAGCATGTTTATAAATGACAATATGTTACTCGCCTTTGACTAAGAGATATATAGCGTACAAATGTAAATGATTTCAATTAGAGTATTCTTTCTATAATGTTTTGTAAATTTTAATTTGATATTTTTAGAAACTAAAATATAAAGTAGATGAACGTTAACACAACGTTATGAGCTTGCTGTTGTGGAATAACCGCGATAATATCCCACCGACTAGGTAAAATGCAATTAGAATGATTGAACACTAATAAATCACTCCAAGAATAATATATCCTGATAATTTACTAGTACAATGTATCACTACAACTATACCTCTTGATACTTATTGAAAACTAAACAATGCGGAAACAAACACGAGAACTTAATGTGGTTCGGCTAAACTTGTAAGTTTGCCGCACTCCTCCAAACGACACCACAAACTATATGTTTCTTAGTAAAAGAAACATAGAACAAAGCTAGAGAGAAAACAATAACACTAAAAGTTACTTGTATGTGTTTTTGAAACTCAATGGCGAAGCTCCTTTATAAAGGCTCCAAACAAGCATCTCAATATGCTATCAACTTGACCAACTTGTATATCATCAAGTAGCATCTCCTCAACTTGCAAATTCTTTAGGTTTTGGATGAGATTTTCAC
Organism: Artemisia annua; assembly: GCA_014162995.1. NCBI lineage: Eukaryota > Viridiplantae > Streptophyta > Magnoliopsida > Asterales > Asteraceae > Artemisia > Artemisia annua. The sequence continues at coordinate 63,079 of LBNU01021390.1, read as the reverse complement.
AAGAATGGGTCCCACCATTGAGCCAATATACAACAAATCCCCACCTTGGCGAAATACCTATTTCTTCCACATCTCTGTCAACAGAAGTCGGTGGTGTCCTCAAACCAATATTCAAGTTTTAACTATATGGATCAAGTCCAAACAGTATTTGAACTTGATCCCAGCTACTACGTACTACTTTAGTCAGCATCCGCGGGGTTCTTCGAAGTATGGATCTTCTGGATTCTAACTCCACCTTCTTCCAATCTCTCATATGAAATGATAACGGACATCAACTTCCTTCGTCCTTACGTGATAAACTTGATTCTTTGCTAAATGAATGGCACTCTGAATGCCAGAATGCATTGTGACGAATTTCTATTTAATTCCAAGTTCACCGAGCAACCCTTGAAGCCAAATTGCCTCTTTTACAGCCTCTATAATCGCCATATACTCTGCTTCTGTAGTTGCCAAAGCAGTAGTTGACTGTAAGGTAGACTTCCAACGAATTTGAGCTTTTGCTAGAGTAAAAAACATAGCCTGTAGTAGATCTTCGCTTATCTAAATCTCTAGCATAGTCAGAATCGCAATATCATGCTACCCAATGACTACTTCCATGTTCGAATACTAACCCTACATCAACCGTGTAGAACCATAGATGGGAGGGGGAGTGAATACGGTCTTTTCGACTTCTTTGAACTTTATTAACTTCAAGTCTTAAAGATCAACAAATGATTATGCAACAATACTTATAACCACGATCACAACCACAACATATAAGACGAGTAAATAGACACCACGATATATACTGGTTCGAAATGGGGGTTTATATCATCCGTACGTGCAGTTGTGAATCCACGACATGATACTATTCACTAAATATAATCCTTTCGGTGGACTATAAACCGTTACAACTGTACTCCACCAATATGCACAAAGATCGGTGCTCACTAAGAAAAGCTACTCCCAATGGTATTTGGCCCTCAGAAACCACCCGAAAGAATCTCATGATTCGACTTCCCACTAAGACCACAAAAAACTTCCTCCGGAAGTATCAACCCCAACTAGATCACCACCAATCAAGGCTTGGTCACAAAAACACAAGACTTCCCTTACAACCAAATCGAATGATAGAATATTTGATTGTTTAATCAAGCCCTAACCTAACCTAGAGACTCGATTCTGATAGAAAGAGTATAGAGAAGGAGACCCTCGATACAATTCACAAGAGTGGATTAGGTTCTTATGAATCTTCCTTTGCGGAGAATGTGTTCTTTCAAGAATGATAAGAGATAAAGATTAAGAACACAAGATAGAAGACTTAGAGGGTAGGGAGAGAAAAGAAATTAGAGAGAAAGAATGAATAACAATGGGTGAGGAATACAAAAGGCAAGGTCGGGTATTTATAGGCCAAAGTTCTCAAGTGATGAAAAATCACTACGAGGTTGTCGCGCTGGCCTCGTGCTTGAGTGCGACCAGCGTACCAGGATCCCGTAAGGATTTTTTTGGGTGTTGATGTGGCTGTGAGTTTAGTGGTGTGTTTAGTGAATCATTACTAATAATTTTATAGGGTTGTGTTAATCAAAAGAATCTAGTGAGATGACATATAAGACAAGTATTGTAGAAACTAGAGGGGGGGGAGTTGAATAGTTTCACCGTTTGTTTCAGTTGCTAAAACGTTTCGCCGTTGTTTAGGTCCGGTTAATATTCTTTTGCAAACTTGTTGAATTCTACTTGTTATGTGATATCTAATTAGCTACTAACAAACGTAAACAAACAAGTAAAGTAAAGAGTAAGGAAAGAACACAACCAAGAGACGCGGCGATTTATAGTGGTTCGGCACGAAGCTCACTCCTTCGTCCTACTCCACTCCCCGAGTACCACACTCGAGAGTTGGCAATCACTATATCAACACACTCCTTTAGGCGGAGCAATCCGTACACAAGCTTACACGAGGTTTAACGACACTAAGCGGAATGTCGAGTTCTAATCGTAGCTAGAACCAATCTACTCCAAGGCCCACGTGGCCACACGAACAAGCACTCTTGTCCAACTTGGATCTTCACACAATCCAAGCCTTCACACAAATGACACAACTTGGTTCTTCACCCGAACCAAGCCTTTACACAAGACTTACTTGGATCATCACCCGATCCAAGCCTTCACACAATGACTCAACTAAGTCCTAACCTACACACTAGGACATCACTCTCCTGACAACAAATACATGAACTAATCTAGTTACAAGACTTCTTGGATCTACATCACCATCCAAGTTCACACACATAACCCCATCCTCGACTCACACACAAGTCGGAAGTGTTTACAATATTTACAGAACCTATAACCGTAACACTTGTTACGTTTGTGTGTGGACACCTATAACATCTCGAATCTTCATCTATGTCGAGAGTTCTTCTCTTGCACTTTGCGGAAGAGGAAATCATTTATAAACATATACCGACATGTTATAGTGATCAAAGATGAAAGAAAAATAAAACAGAAAGTTTTGTGTGTGAAAAACCATATTTTTCTGAAGGTAATAGTTCTGTATTTATAGACGCCAGGAAAGAGCTGGGCGGTCCTTTAAATAGGCGACGGTCATTTATCGCTAAGGGACCGCCGGCCACTTTAAGGGACCGTCTCGATAAACGCTCCCATTTTTGTCCTGATGTGGTGAAGACTTATCTGGTGAAAGCTCAACTGTTTTGGGAGGAAAAATAGCTGTTACAAATTTAAATTTTGAATATATTTTCTTAATAAAATATTTCTTTAAAAACACAAAAATACTTTTGTGAAAATGTTTTGTCAAACTTAAAAATGTAAATTTAGAAGAAAATAAAATTCTTTGATCACTTTACTAATGACGGTATAAAGTTTGTTCATACCTGAAGTGACGTTGTAGTAGCTACGTAGAAGAAACGAGTTTCCTCGATTAAAAACTTATTAACCGTAACTTTATGTAACATGTCTTTATATTTTGTGATTATCAAAACACAAGAAGATCGAATAATGCGAATAACGTTTTTGACATTATTTGTATTAACAAGTATGACATGAGGTTTCGAGTTTTACCACACTTTGTACTCTTAGATCTAAAAACATATATGTGTTAGTATTATGTTGATATCAACTATTTAGGCAATTATGATTCATAAGATACCAACGAATATTTAATATGATGAGTTTAAATATCAGTTAGGAGATGCAAAGTACACATCCGTTTTCGCCAACATGATTTTGACCACGACAAGATTTGGGCACAAAGGGTTGTGTCCTTGCAGGGTCAATTTACTCCAACAGTGTTATCACGGATGGAAACCTTCTGGTTAAACGGTGTCAAGCTTCTCTTTATTATTTTTTCGTATAAAGGTTGAGGGGTCATTTACTTATAGTGAGGCTGCAGGCTTAAATTTTATAAAATAAAAAGCAGAGTCGTTGTGCTTGTTGGAGGAGGCGAGCACCCTCCAAGTTGATGGGTATGTCGGCTAACCAGCCTGACTATTGGTTTTGGCCAAGAAGCCATCAATTAACCACCATCAATCTTATGTTTAAATATTAATAATATAAGATTGGTTTCACTTGTAATATATGAAAATTCATATGATGTTGGAAAAGTGGTTTTGAAAAATGAGGTTTTGCAATTTTTGGACACTATTTAATATATGTATATATTATATATATTTATCTTTCTTGGTAGCTTTGCGTTCTTCTTGAAGAGAGCTTCGCAACGAGCTAAAGTATGTCCAAAATAGAGTTGATATGAATGAGATATCGTGTCTCGAAGTGAGGCACTTGAAACACAAAAATATGGAAAATAAAAGAATCCCACATCGCCTAGAAAAGGAAGTGGAGAGTGGTTTATATAGAAATCTTGATATTTGCTATCAAATTCCTTTTGGTGAGCTATGCTCCCACTCCTACGTGCGCGCGCGCAGGGGGGGCAGATTTCAGGATTTCTGGGCCAAAATGGGTTCCAAGCTTCTGAACTCATCCGAGCCCGCGCGACCTGCGGACACGAGTGCAGCTCCGAAGCCGTGTGTATCTTTTTGCTGCAGATTCGGGTCTTAGTTTCCATTTCTGTAAATCTGTTTTAAGAATAGATATTAACTTATTGGTTAAGTTTACAGAAAATCGTTTTTGTGTATTAAAGATATGCAAATATGTTATTGAAATAACATATTTGTATATACGTTTAATTTTGGAGCATATTTTCTGTCTTGGTGTCCAAGATAGGTTTATGCTATAAATTAAGGCATTGTCTCATTCAGTTGAGTATCCAGAAAATCCACAACTCATACCAAACGAGTTCCTGCATTCCTTTCGATCAGAAACACAAAGAGCTTCTGTGATCTTTCAGGCAAGTGTCAGGTCCGGCTGTACAACAGCTTTGGACGTTGTACCGTGGAAAACAGACGGCGAAACTGTTTTAAGGGAATCGTGTTTAACAAGAGCCTCGTTCCAACTTTTACTGCTTTCTTTTATTTAATCGTTATTAGAGTTTGTCTTCTGCTTCTACACCTTTCTGTCTGCTATTTTATTTTCTGTTATTACTGTTAATTATATTCGTTGTAATCTGATTTATTTTATAAAAGTGTACACCATTTCCCACGGTCTTAAAACAGAATCCGCTTAACAGAATTAAAACACTTTTATATAATCGGATTAATTACTAATTAACAGCTTTTATATACAAACTATTTTTCTGTCGAAACCAGGATTGAGTTTCTTTGGAAAAATCAGTTATAAACAGGATTTTAATTTACAGATTTTGTGAACAGATCTAAAACGATTTTATAAGCAGTTAATTTTATACAACGTGTACTGCAAGACCAAGACTGCCAAAGAATTATGGGAGTCATTGGAATGCAAGTACAAAACTGAGGATGCTGGTACAAGGAAGTTCGTGGTAGCTCGTTTTTTGGATTACAAGATGGATGATTCAAAGAACGTGATGAGTCAGGTTCAAGATCTGCAAATGTTGCTACACGATTTTCATGCTGAGGGAATGACTTTAAGTGAAACTTTTTAAGTTGTTGCTATCAATGAAAAGTTACCTCCAAGCTGGGTAGAATTTAAGAACTACCTGAAGCATAAGCGAAAGGAGATGAGTGTTGAAGACTTAGTTGTTCGTCTTTGTATTTAAGAGGACAACAAGCTGGCTCAGAAAAACACTTATACGCCTGATTCTGCCAAGGCAAATTTGGTTGAGCATGCTTCGTCATCTTCAAAGTCTCATGTCAAGGGAAAAGGCAAGGGCAAAGGAAAGAATGACAAGAAGAGCAAAGGGAAGTCTGAATACCTTGCTCCTAAAGCTGCAATTGTGAAACAGAAGTTCCAAGGGGTGTGTTTCAATTGTGACCAGCCAGGTCACCGTGCTGCTAATTGCAAGATGCCGAAGCGGGTGACTCCACGCGAGGCAAATATGGTGAATGATGTGGACATGATTGCTATGGTTTCTGACGTCATTGCCATGATCTCTGAAGTTAACCTGGTAGGTTCCAACAACAGGGAATGGTGGGTTGATACTGGGGCTACCCGTCATGTGTGTGCTGATAAGAGTATGTTTCACTCTTTCAGAGCGGTTGACAATGGAGAGAAGCTGTACATGGGTAACTCTGCAACTGCTGATATCAAGGGCGAAGGAGATGTAATCTTGAAGATGACATCCGAGAAAGAGCTCAAGTTGACTAATGTCTTGTATGTTCCAAAGATTCGCAAGAATCTTGTGTCTGGGTGGCCGCTGAACAAGTTTGGTTTTCGTCTTGTTTTTGAGTCTGATAAGTTTGTTCTTTCTAAGAATCAAATGTATGTTGGTAGGGGATATGCCCTGAATGGTATGTTTAAACTCAATGTAATGGTTGTTAAGAATGATATCAATAAAATGAATTCTTCTGCTTACTTGATTGAGTCTTCTAATGTGTGGCATGGCCGTCTCGGACATGTAAATTTTAATTCAATGCGTCGTTTGATTAAATTTAATTGCATACCTAATTTCCATATTGACTCAAAATATAAATGTGAAACTTGTGTTGAAGCCAAACTTACAAGAGCATCTTTCAAATCGGTTGAACGAAAAACTGAACCACTTGATATGATACACACTGACATATGTGATTTGAAATCACTACCCACAAAAGGTGGTAATAAGTACTTTATCACGTTTATTGATGATTGTACAAAGTATTGCTACGTTTACTTGTTAAAAAGTAAAGATGAAGCTATAGACAAGTTTGTTCTATACAAAAACGAAGTTGAGAATCAACTGAATAAGAAAATCAAGGTTGTACGAAGTGATAGAGAAGGTGAATATGTGTCTCCATTTGCTGATTTATCTGCTAAACATGGAATTAGACATGAATTTACTGCTCCTTATTCACCTCAGCAAAACGGTACTGCCGAAAGGAAGAACCGTACCTTGAAGGAAATGGTTAATGCCATGTTGATAAGTTCTGGTTTAAACTAGGACATGTGGGGGGAAGCCATTCTAACGGCTACTTATCTTTTAAATAAGATACCTCGTAAGGAAAAAGAAGAGACCCCTTATGAACTATGGATAGGAAGAAAACCATCATATGAGTACTTACGAGTGTGGGGGTGTCTAGCAAAGGTAGCTATACCGACTCCCAAGGCCCAAATGATTGGACCTAAATCTGTGGATTGTATATTCATCGGATATGCTAAGAATAGCAGTGCTTATCGTTTCATTGTACATAACTCGAAAAATCCAGATATACAAAAGGGTTCTGTAATGGAATCAAGGAATGCTTCCTTCTTTGAAAATATATTTCCTTGCTTAACAAAGGAAACTGGAAATTCATCTAGAATAAATGACGATGTTGTCCAAGATAAGAGACAACGAGATGATAATGATCTCCAAAATGAGAGACAAGATCATATAGAGGAAGAAGAGGTTGAACCTAGAAGAAGCAAAAGGGCAAGAACCGAGAAATCGTTTGGACCCGATTTTGTTTCTTTTATGGTAGAAAATGAACCTACTTCTTATCGAGAAGTGGTAACTTCTTCGGAAGGGCCTCAATGGAAAGAAGCCATTTAAAGTGAAATAGATTCTATTTTACAAAATCATACTTGGGAGCTCGTGGATTTACCTCCTGGTTGTAAACCACTAGGCTATAAATGGATCTTCAAGAAGAAGATGAAAGCCGACAGCACCATTGACAAGTATAAAGCAAGATTGGTAATCAAAGGATTTAGACAACGAGAAGTTCTAGATTACTTTGATATATATTCGCCTGTTACGCGAATAACCTCGATCAGGATGATACTTGCTATTGCCGCTTTAAGAAATTTGGAAGTTCACCAAATGGATGTGAAAACGGCTTTTCTAAACAGGGATTTAGAAGAAGAAATTTACATGAACCAACCTGAGGGTTTCATGGCTTCTGGACAAGAGAACAAAGTTGTAGGCTTGTTAAATCATTATATGGCTTAAAGCAAGCTCCCAAACAATGGCATCAAAAATTTGACCACACCATGCTAGATAGTGGATTCAAAATTAATGAATGCGACAAGTGTGTTTATGTAAAAGTCACAAGTAGTGGATATGTAATCTTCTGTTTATATGTTGATGATATGCTTATTGTTGGCAGTAACGACAAGATGATCAAATATACTAAAGACATGTTGAAATCAAAGTTTGACATGNTGAGGGTTTCATGGCTTCTGGACAAGAGAACAAAGTTGTAGGCTTGTTAAATCATTATATGGCTTAAAGCAAGCTCCCAAACAATGGCATCAAAAATTTGACCACACCATGCTAGATAGTGGATTCAAAATTAATGAATGCGACAAGTGTGTTTATGTAAAAGTCACAAGTAGTGGATATGTAATCTTCTGTTTATATGTTGATGATATGCTTATTGTTGGCAGTAACGACAAGATGATCAAATATACTAAAGACATGTTGAAATCAAAGTTTGACATGAAGGATATGGGTTTGGCTGATGTGATGCTTGGTATAAAGATCATACGAACTCAAAATGGACTTGTGTTGAGTCAAGCACATTACGTGGACAAAATTCTTAATACTCATAATGCGGGGGATTCCGGCCTAGCTAGAACTCCAATTGACACCAGTAAGCATCTATCTAAAAATAGAGGCATAGGTGTTACCCAATTAGAGTATTCAAGAATTATTGGCATGTTAATGTACTTAATGACAAGTACCCGACCTGACTTAGCATATGTTATTAGCAGGCTGAGTAGGTATACTAGCAACCCGGGTTATGCACACTGGGGAGCTATGACTAGGGTACTTCATTATCTGAGATACAGTCGCGATTATGGACTGTATTATGAAAGATATCCAGCTATTATAGAAGGATACGTTGATGCAAATTGGATATCTGACATAAAGGATTCTAGATCGACTAGTAGATATGTGTTTACACTAGGAGGGGCGGCTATATCTTGGAAGTCTTCCAAGAAAACTGTTATAGCTAAGTCCACAATTGAATCAGAATTTATCGCGTCAGATAAATGCGAACAAGAGGCGGAATGGCTACGTCAATTCGTAGAGGACATACCAAGGTGGCCTAAACCGGTAACGACCATTAGTATACATTGTAATAGTCAATCGGCAATTGGCAGAGCTCATAGCATAATGTATAATAGTAACTCTAGACATATCCGTTGTCGACATAATTCAAAACGACAAATACTCTCAACAGGAGTTATCTCAATTGACTATGTGAAGTCAAAGGATAACATAGCGGATCCGCTTACGAAAGGCTTAAGCAGAGAGTTAGTTAGTAAGTCGTCTAAAGGAATGAGACTAAAGCCCTTGAAGGAATGAGTTTCTATGAAGGAAAACCTAACCCAGTTGACTGGAGATCCCAAGATCTGGGTTTAATAGGACAACCTAATCATAGAAATGTGGGGGAAGTCACACCAATATGGGGGAGTTACTAAATATTGTAACTTCCTAGTCCATTCCTATAACAAATGTGACTTGTTGAGAGGTTAAAAATATGACTTTAATGATTCGGGATGAAATCACAAAGCAAAATGATTCAAGATGAAATCACAAAACATATGTTTTTAATGATTCAAGATGAAATCACCTATGTGAGAGAGAAGTGGGGTCGCTTCGAAAGGAATTGTGGGGGGCGTAATTCCTAAGAGCTCTTGCAGAACCAGGCTAGTGTTCATGACCATAACGAACACGACTATGAAGACTTGATAATGTCAGGGAGAGTCTTGTGTGAGTGTGTATTGTCGTCTACGTAAACAGATGTTGAGTTCAAGGACATCGCGTCTACTCAGATCTAGGAGACTAAGTGCATCTCACAAGGGAAGGTTCAAAGGGTCACAGCTACCTATCCTATGCAGGACTTAACCGCAGAAATTTCGCTGAAACTTTTGTGTGTTTTCGACCGATCTCCATTCATGTGGGGGATTGTTGGAAAAGTGGTTTTGAAAAATGAGTTTTTGCAATTTTTGGACACTATTTAAAATATGTATATATTATATATATTTATATTTCTTGGTAGCTTTGTGTTCTCCTTGAAGAGAGCTTCGCAACGAGCTAAAGTATGTCCAAAATAGAGTTGATATGAATGAGATATCGTGTCTCGAAGTGAGGCACTTGAAACACAAAAATATGGAAAATAAAAGAATCCCACATCGCCTACAAAAGGAAGTGGAGAGTGGTTTATATAGAAATCTTGATATTTGCTATCAAATTCCTTTTGGTGAGCTACGCTCCCACTCCTACGTGCGCGCGCGCAGGGGGGGGGGGCATATTTCAGGATTTCTGGGCCAAAATGGGTTCCAAGCTTCTGAACTCATGCGAGTCCGCGCGACCTGCGGACACGAGTGCAGCTCCGAAGCCGTGCTTATCTTTTTGCTGCAGATTCGGGTCTTAGTTTCCATTTCTGTAAATCTATTTTAAGAATAGATATTAACTTATTGGTTAAGTTTACAGAAAATCATTTTTTGTATTAAAGATATTCAAATATGTTATTGAAATAACAGATTTGTATATACGTTTAATTTTGGAGCATATTTTCTGTCTTGGTGTCCAAGATAGGTTTATGCTATAAATTAAGGCATTGTCTCATTCAGTTGAGTATCCAGAAAATCCACAACTCATATCAAACGAGTTCCTGCATTCCTTTCGATCAGAAACACAAAGAGCTTCCGTGATCTTTCAGGCAAGTGTCAGGTCCGGCTGTACAACAGCTTTGGACGTTGTACCCTGGGAAACAGACGGCGAATCTGTTTTAAGGGAATCGTGTTTAACACGAGCCTCGTTCCAACTTTTACTGCTTTCTTTTATTTAATCGTTATTAGAGTCTGTCTTCTGCTTCTACACCTTTCTGTCTGCTATTTTATTTTTTGTTATTGCTGTTAATTATATTCGTTGTAATCTGATTTATTTTATAAAAGTGTACACCGTTTCCCACATACGATCCTTTTTGTTTGCATGGGTTTCTTTATTAGAAAACTCGTTGTTCTTTGTCTTATTTCAATAGGACTTTCATGTAAGAGTAGCAAATTCGAAATACATTATTTAAAAAATAATTTCTATACGTAACTAACAGGTAGCTCGTCATTTGTCAACCGTATATTCAATTAATAACATTATAACAACAATAGATTTTGACGTAATTAAGACGTAAATTTATAAACTTCAATAGTGAAAGAATTAATGTTATTGTTTTTAAATGAAGATATCTACGTGTATGTCATGATAACACACTCAATAATACTAGCTCTTCTCCTCCCAACCAACCAAAACATAGTACACGAGCTTGAGGTTTAAAAAGAATGTTGCAATTCTTATCAGAAGGATAAAGTATTCAATTACTACTATATTGTTGGATATTTTGTTTGTTTTTTATATAATTGTTTAAAAAAACGGAATCGTCAACTTGTCTTCATAAGTAATTCAGAATTGTTGGGAGAACGAAGTTATAGCGAATGAGTTTATAAGTGCTAATCGGCCACATACTATATATATAGGGTGTGCTTATGTAGTGTATGCTGATCTAGATTTTTACACTAGGCTCGAGTTGCCAACATGAGAGCTGAATACACAAATATTACCCATATGACGTCTACGAAGATCCCTTTTGATGAGTCGTTTTAGTTTTGTATTTAATCTTCTGTGCTATTTTATTTGATAGGCGAAATCCTCCCTTAATATCAGTTTGCAAAAAGAGTTAGAAATGAATAATGACTTAAAAACTCAGTTTAAAAAGTGGTTTAGAAGTAACTAGCACTACTGCTTTTGTAATTTTTTATAATAGCTCATTTTATTTTAGTAATTAAAACATTGATTTGGGTTACTTCTTTTATGTGTTTCTCATAAGTATATTTTTTTTGGAAAGGCTAGATATTATTACGAGATCCCGAAAGGGAGAAAAAGAGAAACAATACAAAAGTTTCTCATAAGTATAGTTACGTGATTGAAGATATAAAATCATTTGAGTTTTCGTGTTGATCTGCATTACGGGCTCCAATACACTAAAATGAGTTAACTATAATCTCATTTCTGGTACAACGATCGGGCACAATAAGTCGCATTGTTGTTTCAATCTCCATCACAAACTCATTTGAAAGATTTCACTTAAATGGTTCAATGTACATGATGGACCAGTATGTTGTGCCAGAGTAACCATGCTATAAGGTAACCCTACACCCACGGAAACATGCGTCGTAAGCTTACCTCGTCGTTGGAGAATGTAGCCCTACTCTAACCCGAGTAGCGCTACATTAAGTTGGTCGACCATTATCTATGTGATCATGTCTGTTTGAGCTAGTGTAGTGATCATGACGTACTATTATATATAATGGATGTTATGATCGTTAAGCTGATTATGGCCAATGTTGGAATTATGGATATATATTAATACGATAAATGTCTAGTTTCGAACCCGAGACCTCGGGATTGCACACAATACAAACGAGAATAAAAGTATAATAATTATATATATTAAATGTTATGTATATATGTAATTATTTAAACACTTGACGGACTTAACGGTCGTTAGTTATTAAGTGTACGGACTAACTTCGTTAAATGAAAAGAAAAGGGACTAGGATGAAAATAGGAGCCAAGAAGGATCCGGAATCCCCCTGGAACTCCTTATGGCCAGTTGTATAGGGGTGGGGAAACCCAACCCACACAAACTTGTCCTCCAAGTTTTTCATCTAGTATATATACAAAGGCTAGGGTCTTTCATTGAGATCTCTGGTGCACTAAACCCTAAACTTTGTTTTCTTTTCTTTTCTCCTTCTTGAAACTGATCAACCAAACACCCTTTTAGGGCCATTTTAGATCGATTTTGTTTAATCAAAATCAAGTGTTTTCATTAGATCTTGCAATCTCTTTTATTTGTTAGAGTTTGTGTGTACAAGAACGAGGTAACATCTCACTATAGTTGTTATCAAGGAATCGATCAATAAAACGGTAAGGGATTGATCACTGATTCATATAAACCCTAATTAGGGTTCTTAATTGTTCAAGGTTATTGAAGTTTGATTCTTGTTTTTGCTAGAATCAAAAGGTACGTTCTTGTTTATGTTTATGTTAATCTTTTATATGTTATATGTATCCTACGCTTCCGCAATATGTGACTACATGATTTACTTAATAATATGATAGTCTAGATTATTAAATTCTAATAGTGGTATCATAAGACTACTATAACATGTAATTGATTACTAAAACACATAAAAATTGAATCTTTAATGTTTTAGATACATGTTTAGATGTTGTTTTGATCTAGGGCTTATTTAAATTTTCGAAACCCTAAAAATTTGTGGGGGGGGGGGTCGATTTACCCCTTTATCCAAATTAGGGTTTGTGGATTAAATATTAATTTGATTAGAAACCCTAGGTCATTAACAAGTTTATATGTTAATTGGACGTAATTGTGACCTAATTGCTAATTGTTATGCATGAATCCATGATGAAACATGCATGTTAGTCATGGATTAATTAAGTGATTGACTATTTAATTGTTAGTATTGTTTTCACATGTAATTATTAGATAGATCTAAAAATTGGGGAAGACCCCAACTGTAATTAAAATCAATTTATGTGCTATGTGGTGTATTAATTAACTCTAGCTTACGCAATCGATTATTCGATGGATGTGGCTCACTTGTGAAAAGTGAAAGCTTTAGTTAATTATACATACTATGAAAACCTAGAATTGATTTAATTAGGGTTTATCTAATTAAGTATGCATGTGGCTAATTGTTTCACCTTTATAATTGTTTTGATTATTAGTTGTTTATTTGTTTTCTTTTATAATTACTTGTTATGTGCTTGATACGATTGTAAGCAATAAAAAGGGTAATTTTGTGAAAAGAAAATTAATTGGACTAATAATGGTGAAACAAAATTATTATTAAGAACTTTAGACTATGAAATCTTATGTGTCATACTTAGGGGTTGGCCTTACATGCCGTAATGCGTTAAATGCATCCTCGCGACGAGATTTGTATTGTAAAAGTTTTTTTTAATATGTTTTTAAGAATAAAGTCATAAACTTTTGCTTGATTGATGTTTTGTACATATGGTTTTGAAAGTAAGTCTTCTTTAGACAAATTCATAGTGATGGAAACAAGGTTTGGAAAGAGCCTAGACTCTACCTTTGGTTTCCATACACTTATGAGTGCGTTAAAGACGTCTTACCTACATCACCATTCTGTGCACAATATCATCTTAAGGGTGATTTACCTCAATTCCACTTTGGTGAATGATAATTGTAGGTTCTTCTTTAATTGGTGACCCCAATACCTCAAGCAAAAAGATTTTGATTTTATCTTGCGAATTGGTAATTAAAATTGTTTTGAAAATTAATGTCATAAAGGTGAGTGCATGCATCTTTATACATGTTTTGATTTCACATCGAAATTAATACCCTAATAAATTTAAGTTACATGCCATCTAACTATAAGGAACACTTGGAATTAATTCTTTTGTATGCGTGAGACCTAGGCCAAAGATTAATGACAAGGCAAATTTCCGAGTGTGCGTGAGACCACACATGGAGAATTTGCAGTTTCTAAGTTAGACGACTTAAGTAAGTTGATGCGTGAGACCTAGAACTTACGACATGAGATGGGATGAAACATGCTTACATTGCAAATTGATAAATCAATTTGATGTAAATCCCATAATGATCTAGGAATTGGAAAATTGTTTGCCAATTATTGTTCGACAGATTACAATCTTTTGTACTTTCATTACTAGCAGATCAACTGATGTAATAAAACTTATGAAAAGTTGGATCCTAGGTTTTCAAGAAAATTATTTGGTTATATGAATATTTCCATGGGTATTATATTTTCTTGAAAACATGTATTATCAAAAATACTAAAATTGAATTTTGCAAATTCTTTTAAATGTATTAATGCAACATTGAACCGTAAACATGAGTTATTCTTTTCACAAGTAAATTGATCTACACCCGAATGGGTTTTTGGTTAGGATCAACTTTACGAAAAGAATAAACATAGTCTGCTTTCCATATAGAGAAGTGTGAGACTTAATCCTAATCCTTTTCATGAATGAGAAAGGTATAATAGGATAATTAGAATTGTCTATGAGAAAGCTTTTGACCCAATAAGCTGAGCTTATGGGCTTCTTAAAAAGCTTAAGCTTATACTGTGGGGCCCACAGATAAGCTTATGAGGAGCTTATGAAATAAGGGATACACACTGATAAGCAGTATAGACAAACAAATTAACAAAACTAAAAGACACAAGCAGCCTAATCAAATGAACTTGGAAATGAAAGATAAGCACTGGCTTATTGAGTCAGCTAGGTAAGCTTCTCAAAAAGCTAAAAAGCTAACCCTGGGTCCCACTAATGAGCCCTGTGCAACCTCATGAAGTTGGTCTGCACACTGGATGAATGGTGGTACAGGGGAGATAAAAGTTCAAACAGGCAAGTACAAGGCCAATTTTTTGTGAGAAAATGATTTCTAAACTCTGATTTTCTTTTTGGAATATGTTAACAAGCAACAAATGATCTCAGAACAACAAAAACTTTTTATTTCCAATCCAAATTAAACACTGTGCAAGCTTAAGAAAGATTGACCATTTTGACAAATGAAAACTTTTTTTGACTTTTGAGATTATGAACAAGTTTGACTTTTATGAACTTTGGATCCATTTGGCTTACTGAATCTGTTATATTATGCTATTTTAAAGTTATCCTAAGCTTGATTAACAACTTTTACACACAAATTATGAAAATGGTGTACAAATCCTTAACAGATTACAAGAAAATGAAATATAACTAAGATTTTGACTTTTACTCTAATAAGTACCTAAGATTATGACTGATATAGTTCTAATATGACCTAAGTGACATGAAACAACCAACAATAACAACTGTAACACTCTAGAACACAGATTAATCACTTATACCAAACACCACTATCACAGATTGATTTTTAGATTTTCAAAACATGTGACTAATTAAGACCATAAACTTAACTCACAAGCACAAATAATGATGAGGTAAACTGAGATAGGCACTGAAACACCAATAATAGCAACTAAACCTCAAAGATCATTAATATGTTAAATTGTCAGTTAAATCAAAGATGCTTAGCACAATGAAATTTAGACTATCAAGAACCAATTTTAAGCAAAGAATGCACTTAAATACACCTAAGGAACACAAATTTAAACAATAGAACAGTAAACAACTAAAGATTGAGAGGAATGGTAAATTGAGTAAAAGCTTACAAACTGCACTCCAAGCTAAAACCAAGAACAAGGACCACAGAACCAACCTATAGGTCTTCCACAAGACCACTAACCCACTGCCATCCACAATTTACAGTGCTCCAGCTTTCTCCACCATCTTCAACATATTTTTTATTTTTCACTGAATTTATCTTATTTTTTTGTATTTTTTGGTTTTTGATACTAAACTGAGTTTTATCATTTCTAAAAGCTTATAAAAGCTTTCTGGGAGCTTATGTGTCCTATCTCAGTCCATAANTATTTTTCACTGAATTTATCTTATTTTTTGTATTTTTTGGTTTTTGATACTACACTGTATTTTAAGGTTTCTAAAAGCTTTTATAAGCTTTCTAGGAGCTTATGTGAGCCTAAGAGTCCATAAACACAACTACCAATAACATAAAACAGAATTGAGAAATTTGAAAATTTGAAACGGCTTAAACTGATTTCACTGAGATAAACTTGAAATTGATTATCATAAAAGGTTTGAAATACACTGAGGATACTTGAATTACAACTAGAAAGCTTGAAATTACACTAGAATTTAAGAAAATTACAATTCGACACTAATTATGCTAAGTTACTCTAGATACTCTTCTCTTCTTCATCTCTTTCCTTTTATAGGCATCTTCTAGGGTTTGTGTAACCTTCTGAGCAAATCCCATCATTAATCTTGACCATTGGATGAGAGAGAAGCAATCTTGACCCTTGGATCATTTTGGCGCCAAAAATTGGTTTTATACCAATTTGGCAGTTTCTTGCAAATTGTGGGTGGTGGCATTAAATGCTGAGGTGAGGGGAGGAGAATAGTGGCTTGGGCGGTGGGATGTGATGGAGATGGTGGGTGTGAGGTGACTGGCAAGTTGGAAGTGGTGGGGGAGGGAAGAAAGGTCGGGGTAGGGGTGAGTTTGAATAAGTTATAACCGGGGTGGGAGTTGGGCTGGTGGAGGGAATGGGCCAAGAAAAGAAATGGGCCAGGGGTGTAATGGGGTTTGTTTTTTGGATTGGATTGGGAAAGGGTTATGGGATTTGGATTTTTGGGTTTATAATTATTTGGTCCGTTTGGTTTTTAGGAGTAAATCACAAGGACTAATTTTGTAATTTGCTGTATTTTGGGGGACTTGGTGTGACAACTTTCCAATCTTCTTTCCAAGGGCATTTCTTGCCATGTTGAATAACCAAAGGATCATAAGTGTTAATTTCTCNGGATTGGGAAAGGGTTATGGGATTTGGATTTTTGGGTTTATAATTATTTGGTCCGTTTGGTTTTTAGGAGTAAATCACAAGGACTAATTTTGTAATTTGCTGTATTTTGGGGGACTTGGTGTGACAACTTTCCAATCTTCTTTCCAAGGGCATTTCTTGCCATGTTGAATAACCAAAGGATCATAAGTGTTAATTTCTCATTTTTGAACACCCAGGGACTATTGTTGCCAAATCTTCAAAGTACAGGGACCAAACTTGTAATTTTTCCAAAATTTTACCATAAGGACCAATTTTGTCATTTATGAATAGTACAAGGTTCATTTTTGACTATTTTCACTTTTTTGAATTCACCAAGGACTATTTTTGACATTTTTCAAACTTAGGGGACCAAAGTTGTAAATTTGTGATTTTTGGTATTCAAAGGATTTGTTTTGACAACTTATGAATCCCCAAGGACCTTTTATGATATTTTGCATATTTTGAAATAATCAGGGACTAGATTTGACAATTTGTGAAAGTTGAGGGACTGAAACTGCCAATTGTGCAAACTTTGTTCGTTTTTCATTTGTTTTCAAACATTTTGCATCTACAACATATAAAACACACTTTTGGAATATTTTCACTATTTTGATGCATTATTTGGTGTTTTTGGATGTTTTGGCAGTTCAGAATAGGTAAAAATGATGAGTATTTACATACTCATCAATCCCCCACACTAAGATATTGCTAGTCCCTAGCAATCTTTTGGAAAACTTAATGGATTTGATGTCTCTTTACCAAAAGCCATTACTTCTGGAGTAGCCAAATGTTTCAGTTCAAGTAAGAACTATGGTACACTGATAACCATGTGATTTTGAGCAAACCACCAGCTGTAAACGGGTTTGATTTGTCTTTACCAGAAACCGTTTGCTTCTGGACTAGCTAACTCTTTACTGATTAGGATATGGTGAGCTGATTACCATGCAATTTTTGGCAAATTGCAAGCCATCAACGGATTTGAGATATCTTTACCGGGAGCCGTTTGCTTCCGGATTAGCCAGACCTTTTGTGGATGAGACATGGTGGACTGATAACCATTTGTCGTGTTAGTGCAAAGCACTTACACCAAAAAGAAAATTTTTTTGGCCAAAATAGGGGAATTAAGGCATTTTAGATGGAAATAACGTGATCAAATTCGCCAGAATTTCCCCCCACACTAGAATTGAATATTGTCCTCAATATTCAAAGTCCCGGCCATTATGCCGATACTTTGAGATGTAAAACGTTTAGATTGAGGCAAGTGTGGGAACCANACCTTTTATGATATTTTGCATATTTTGAAATAATCAGGGACTAGATTTGACAATTTGTGAAAGTTGAGGGACTGAAACTGCCAATTGTGCAAACTTTGTTCGTTTTTCATTTGTTTTCAAACATTTTGCATCTACAACATATAAAACACACTTTTGGAATATTTTCACTATTTTGATGCATTATTTGGTGTTTTTGGATGTTTTGGCAGTTCAGAATAGGTAAAAATGATGAGTATTTACATACTCATCATACTTCTTCTACCAAGGTAGGTAACCCATTTTCTACGGTGGGGGATGTGGTTGTTTCTGACAGTGATGATGAGGAGGTTCTTGAAGCGGATAATCCTATGGCTAAGTTTCTCGCTACAAGCGGCGGTCACTAGCTTGAAGATTATTATGATGACTATGCGGATCAAGTCTACGATTTACCAGAGCAATTGGATGTCTTTTGTGACTTGTATGATATCAAGCTTCAAGGTCGTCGTAGGAGGTAATTTTGTTTTTGGTAGGTCATAAGATTGACATGTCTTTCTTATGTAGTGTTTTGGTTGGTGCACAATATGTGATGTTTTATGGCCATGTAACGGGCCGAAATGAGAGATTCACTCTCATCCGTTATACTTAACTATATTTTTGGGTAATATATTTGCCAGGGTGATCTCTTTTTACCAAAAAAATAAAATAAAAAATAAAATAAAATTTACTCTTCAATATAAACATACATACACCCACCCGACTATAAAAATATACAAAACCCCACATGTTTGTTTTCCTATATTTTTTTAATAAGAACTGACCTTTTATGACCAAGAACATGCTACTTAACGACTTTATATAACACATTTAAACGAATAATTGAAGCCTCTTGATAAAGAAATGATATGGTTGAAGTTCCAACTCAAACTTTGCCATTTTTTAGATTAATATAAGGGTAATAATGCACCTTTGAAATTATGTTGATCCTTAGCTACCAATAATGCAAGTGATTAGCAATATTAAAGATATGATGTAGACTGCACGACGAATTTAGGTAATTAGCCAGTGAATTTATTTGGCAAACCACATACATTGATAGAAAATGAGGGTAACCACCTCACTTTCAAAGATGATAAAGTTGTATAGGTGGTGATGGATCTAGGAATTTTAGTATGATATATTTTTTTTTACAACCACATATCATGATTTAAAAGAGAACTTAGAGTTTGACAAAAACATTTTGCTTTCAATGGTTGAGAAAATATCACTTTTATTAGTATTGCTAAAAATTTGCGTAAAGTACTGTAAGAAGAAATTAGTCATTCTTTTTATCTGGTTTTTCCCGTTGTGTTTAAAGATAGTAAACTACCATATTTTTTATTTATAACGTAATAAATCTGGTAAGACAGTATCTTAGCTTCATAATATCGTTCGTATACTTTTTTTCAACTTTTAAAACATAACATATATGAAAATCATTGGATCAACTCAGTTTAAAAGCAAGAATTATTAAACTATCGGTTCCTCCTAAACAGACTATTTATACATTTCTTCTTCCGTTTCTGCTTTATTTCCTTAAAACGTCGATTTATGCAAGATGTTCTGTTTATTTTTTCTTTGTATGTTGTCAACCACAAGTTATTGTGTAGTTAATGGTGTTTGTTGACATTTTTTGGATGATTTTTCTTATATAGCACAAGTTATTGTGTAGTTAAGGTTTTGTTATAGGTAGTAGCCCTGTAATAACCCTTATTTTAAAACTTATTTATATAATTATGTTAGTAAGTTAAACTGTAATGACATAAGAATATAATATTTTTTTTAAAAGCTGAGATATTATAAGCCACACGGCAAAAAGAATAAAGGCAACAAAAGAAGCTCTGAGGAGGAGAACCGCACGAAACAAAACACCAAAACAACGGAAAGCTGAGTATCTAGAAGTTCATTAGAGCAAAAAATCCAATTGGCCCATGAAAAACGATTCTCTGAAGCCCTATTTTTTCGAAGTCCACAAAAGCGTCATCCTTTGAACCGCGGGAAATATATATTCACGCAAAGCACACGACTTATCCTCATCCAAGGATTTCTCCAAGTCCAAACACTCCATATAAACCCCAAACAAATTGCGTGAAATAACTCGACTTTCCATTTATCGGATAGGGGCTAGGAATCCCATTTAATATGTCATCTAATGAATGATTAAATAATGGAGGAACTTTCCACCAGATTTCAACCAAATAAGCTTTAATTTAGGACAAGAAAGAAAGCAATCTTCTTTTGATTCTACATCCGATCCACAAAAAAAGACAAGAAGACGAGGCTACGTGGAGAAGACTACGACACGACAAATTATCTCTAGTTGAGAGGCAATCCAAGGCGACCCTCCAAGCACATACATTAACTTTGTGAGGACCTCACGAGTTCCAAAAAAATTAAGAGGGTCAACAAAGGCGTCCGGCCAACATCATTTTTTAATAAGGGAATATAAATATCTAACATAAAATTTACCGGAATTTTCGATTTTCCATGCCCATTCATCCTCCTTATAAGCATTAATAAAGAGAGCATCGATAATGTTAAGAACGGAGATAATATCGCCAAGACATCGCTCTGTGGGCTGCCTGCGCCAGGCCCAATTAGCAACCCAAGCCCTATTAGAGAAAGCCCATCACTCAATCACTGAACAAGTCTTGTGCTGCTCTTAAGCAAACAAGCGAGGATGTCGATCTTTTAAAGGGCCACAACATTTAATCCAATTATCAAGCCAAAAGTGAGTCTTGTTTATACCGTTACAGATTTTTCTCACCATAATCTCATTGAGATTAATACCAAAAAGATTCAGATTCGAGCAGCATTTGACGACATAAACCAAACACCAAATTTAGCAAAAGACATATCACTTACATCGAAACCTCCTTTCGAGTCATAACTTTCTGAGATAACTTTGCATCAGCGAGCATAGAATCATTAAAAAAATCTTCATTTCCATTTTGCGAGAAGCCCCATGTTTTATGCTTTAAGACTTCTGATTCCTATACCTCCATCTTCTTTATCCAACATCACTTTATTCCAACAAACCCAAGAGGTAATATCTCGCCTTGAGTCAATTGGGAGGCGATTTCTATAGGGTATGTATGGAGGCGAAAAAAAGATGTCTTCTGGGGCTTTGAAAATAGAAAAAAAAAATAAATAAAGAGGTAAGCTCCCAAGAATTGCCTTTACAAGAGTAAGTCTACCCCCAAGTGACATAAGCTTAGGTTTCCACATAGAGAGACTTTTAGAGAAACAATTAACTACCTCATCCCAATCCTCAGTTTTCCTCATATCTTTACCCACTGGAAGTACGAGATGAGTAAATAGTGGAGATCTATACAAACAATTAATTGATCGTGTTATGCTCTCAACGACAGCTAATGAAACACAGATACCAAAAAGCTGACATTTTGCCAAATTAATTTTTAGACCTGAAACATCATAGAGGCATTTAAGTTCATGAACAAGGCAAAGCATGTTAGGTTTAGACCACTCCCTAAAGAAAAGTGCATCATCCATATATTGAATTAAAGAGATATTTGTGTCATTTTTGGCGAGAAAAAGGCCTTTAAAAATTCCTTATACCACATAATAACTTGGAAGAGCTGCTATAATAATTAAAAATAGAAAGTGAGGCAGAGGGTCTCCTTGTTGTAGTCCACGTTCCATAGAAACTCGTTACAATGAGAACTATTTATGAGAATGGAGATAGAAGTTGAAGACATGCAAGCATGAATCCATTTACACCATTTTGTGTCAAAACCCATTTGAGACATAATGTCAATAAGAAACTTCCAGTTTACGTTGTCGAATACCTTTTTGAAAGTCAACTTTGAAAATAGGAACTTTAAATTTTTCTTTCTTTGTATAGTTGAAAATCTCATTTGCTGTTAGATCACCATCCAAGATTTGTCTTCCCGATAAAAAAGTCGTCTGATTCGGCCTGATCAATTTGTGAATAACTTTGCACAACCTGCGGGAAAGGAGTTTCGAGAGAACTTTATATACATCCTATAAGGTTGATGGGGAGACAATCCCCAAGATCAATCGGATGTGACTTTTTTGGGAAGATAATGATGAATGATGCATTACATCCTCTATCCAAACATCCGAATACTTGATGAAATTAAAAAACTCAAATCGATTATATTCAAGTACCTTTTGATGAATTTAAATTTTAACCCGTCCGGAACAGGTTACTTAGAACTCTAACAATCCCATTCAGTTTCATTGACTTCTTCTAAAATAAACTCGCTCTCCAGAAAGAGACATTAGAATGATCTATTTTCAAAAATAAGTTACTACAAAACAAATTTCCCTATCATAAGCGTGTTTGCTGATGAAACAAATTTGAGTTGCACCTTTTGTTTGAAAAAAACTAAAATATTTACAGAGATGAGATCAATATAGAACTTATATTGTCATTGAACCAATGAACCAATCATAGCCACCCATTTTTATTTTACATTTTTTTTAAAACAACATATCTTACAAACGGTAAATCTTCAAGCTACAAAAAAAAAAAAAATAAATAAAATAAAATAAAATAAAAAAAAAACCAGCGCGACGAGAATTAAATCATCTTTCTATAGATATGCATTGTTATATACTTTCGACGAACTTTTTTTTTTTAAATTTCCGCCCAGAAAAATCATATATGATTCGTAAAAATCACATATGATTTGATTTTAACGAATCACATATGATTTTTACAAATCATATATGATTTTTCTGGGCGGAAATTTTGAAAAAAAAAAGTTCATCGAAAAAAAAAGTTCGTCGAAAGTATATAACAATGCATGTCTATAGAAAGATAATTCAATTCTCGTAGCGATGATATTTTTTTTTTCGCGTAACGATTTACGGTTTGTGAGATATTTAATTTTTAAAAAAAGGATGAAAGTTTATTTTTTTTTATTTTGATTAAAAAAAATGAGTGACTAAGATTGCTTGATTGGTTTTATGGTAAAAATTGGTTCTACACGGATTTTTTGGCAATATTTACAAACGTTGTAAAAATTTAAACTTGAGCGTTGTCTTAAAACATATGTTTTCATCTTAACTGGCAGCACTTCTTGAATTCAGAGTTACTAGCAGGGTACCCGCGCGATGCGGCGGCGGGTACCCTGTAACTATATTTTACAGCAAGCAAATGTTGTTCGATTATATGTTTTTTTTCTTTAACAATAACCGCACAAATGAATACACGAAACGAATCGATTTATTTAAATTAATTACTTCGAGAAAGTTATACGTGTTTATACTTGTTTTTATTGGAAAAATTATTTCGGACTCAATGGCGAAAGTCCCGTATTTTAAAACGTTTGTTTGCTATGTCAAATGGGGCTCACAAGGTTATTATTAAAAGATTTGCCAAAGTTACACTTTCTATCCCTTGTCATAAGTTACACCGCCGCCCTCCTTCTTTTCTCTTCTTGACAAGTTCAGTCCATGTGGTTTTATATAACACCACACACTCACGCAATTTCTTACACATACTCTCTCTCTCTAACAACACTCCACCGGAAAGTTTTAGGGTTCCGGCGCCGTCACCGGATTCCGGCCAAAATTCCCGCAAGTCATTTTCTTCCATTTACGCGTTGATCGAGGCTAGTCCACCATTTCTGGAAAGTTTTGAGCCGAAAGGAGGACGTTTGATCGAACCTTGAAGACCACCGTGATCGAACCTTGTATTTTTAGTTTATTTCATAAAGTTACTTGTATTACTTTTTAGATTAACTTTTTATTTCTAGAATGTAGTTATCGTCTGAAGCTATCAATATCTAGATAATACCAAATTAAATTGTCACATTTTTTTAAATCAAGTAACCTCTATCAGTTTTGTTTTTTTACATGATTTTCATTTTGGTTGTCTACTTGTATTCTCTCTCTTTTCTTTTTCTTTTTCGGTTTCTGCCTTTGTGGCTGGTAAAATCTTTGGTATTCTCGAATAGATTGAGGAGATGGCATTAATGTTGTACATTGTACTTAAATGACATTAATATTTGATTGAGAAGATGACATTAATTTAGCTATTTAATTATATTTTACATTGTGCTTAAATGGTTGTAATTTTATGTGAAGGAGTGTTTTTAATAGCATTAATGTTGTGATTATGGAATTTTGGTCTGAAAATGATATTATGCTTATTTTTGTTGTACAATATGCTTACTTTATTGTAACTATGAAAATTGGGTGCATTAAAGTGTTGTAAATCATGCATTATTTTTTGTAAATCTGAAAATTTTGGAGAGAGAGTGTTTTGTGTATTATATATAGTATTCAGAGTTATATTTATGCTTAATTACTATCAGTATTGACATGTAGTTGCTGCAATTATTATTTGCACAACAGCCGTGAGTTTTTCTATATTTGACTATTTGTTGTTTTTGTTGGATTAAGTTTTAAGAGGCCCGTCAGGGTGTTAAACCCATGGGTCTAACCCATGACCCAAGGGTGGATATTACATATTACACCTTGTCTCAAGCCCAACTAACATGGTACTCCATGGGGCAACTTTTATAAGTTATAAGTTCAAGGTTACGAAAATCCACTCGCTAAAATGACTTGATCGGTTCGGTTCTCGGGTTAATCGATTTATTCGGTTAAATTTTTTTTGATTCATAACCGAAAACCGAACCGAACCGAAAATATTTGTGACCGAACCGAACCGAGAACCGAACCAAAGTTCGGTTCGGTTATGGGTCAAAACCGAAAACCAAAATTTGTACTTGAATTATACCATTTATATTTTTTTATATAAATTTTTGGCAAAAAAAAATTATTTCATGCATAAAAGTGTTTTTATATTAGGATAAAATTTTAATAGTCATTTTATATATATATATATATATATA
>LBNU01021390.1:15302-37543 GCA_014162995.1 Artemisia annua | reverse complement strand
TTTTTTTTTTTTTTTTTTTTTTTTTTTTTTTTTTTTTTTTTTTTTTTTTTTTTTTTTTTTTTTTTTTTTTTTTTTTTGCAAGCCACACCATTTGTTGAAACACCAAACAAACAACTTCTTACAGCCAAAGCCATCAATGACTATATTACACTTGATACAAATATTATAAACCATACTACACGTGATACAGAGGAGTATCTATTGATACAGAAGAGTATCTATTGATACATTATAAAAACCATAAATAATACAACAACATGTGTCATGTAGATCTAGAATAGTTCGAAAAAAACAACATAAAAGAACCAATAATCGATCGGTTTGAGAAGGCTTAATGAATTTGCGGCTGCTAGGGTTTTTACCCAGGTTCCGTTGACGGCGACGGCAATGGCCGCGGTTTCGACGATTGGCGGTGTCGCCACGAGATGGCGTCGAGCATATCAAATAACTCGAATCTATATTGTCCTTTGAATCTATCGTGTGGGTTCTCTCACCATAGATCTATGGTACCCGATTTAAATCATAGAGAAAGATGGATTTGTGGTATTGTAGATGAAAGACATAAGGTTTATGTGTATTTGTAAGATAAGATGAGAAAGAAATGGGTGTGAAGTTTTTAGATGGGACGAAGGAGAAGAAAAGGGTGAAACAGTTAAATGTGATGATGGGAGAGAGAAAAAGAGGATTTAAATTTACAATTAAATGGTTAAATGCAGATTACTATAATACCCTCAATGACAATAAAATTAATATTCATTTTCCTTTAAATACAAATGACACTTGTCCATCTTTTATTGGTGCCTATTGTATCCTACTTTAAAGGTGTACACCACATGAACATGAATATATATATATATATATATATATATATATATATATATATATATATATATATATATATATATATATATATATATATATATATATATATATATATATATATATATTTATATAAATCCGGTTTTCGGTTCGGTTTTCAGTTCAGATAGCCAAAACCATATCCAAACAGAAAACCGAATTTTTAGTTCGGTTCGGTTTTGACAAATTCGGTTCGGTTATAAGTTCGGTTCAGTTTTTTCGGGTACGGTTCGATTCGGTTTTCGGTTTATTCGGTTTATTACCCGAACCATGAACACCAACAAGTATACATTCTTACAGTTCTCAAGTTTTAGTAAGATGACCACACACTTACAAATAAGTTATGACCTCATATTGGCATGTTTGGTACACTAGATTATGAGAAAATTATGCTTGTTTGGTACACTAAATATAAGTTACTTAAAATATAAGCTTTGTTTGGCAAAATAACATATCATAGATTTAAAAAGAATAATTTTTTATAATCTCTTAAAAATAAAATGTTGTTTCATGTAACTTATAAAAATAATCTATTTTCTTTTGCTCCCGCTTCATTCCAACACTTGATTAAGTAACCTTAATTTCATTTTAACAACGTTTGATCATACATCCATTGTTTCAAAACAAATATATCCAAATCAGTTTTTATTTTAAGACATGTTGAAAATTATGAAGATGCTTGTGTCTACTTAGCAGCCCCTTGTAAAGTACGAGTAACATAAATTACATAATCTTATGTAAATTATGGTAAATATAAGATGGGATAACTTGACTACAATAATCGTAGCCGACTGGCTACAAAATCTATTATCTTTACAGATACTAGTTTGCAATGGTTTTCGGATTAAAAGAAGTTCAAAACACGTACGCATGACGTGATGTGAAATTGACATCATTCAGTATGCAAATAAACAGATGAAGCATTTACTTATACAGAATTAATTTGTGGACCAAATATAAGCTTGTTTTATTGCTAAATTACTTAACACCAATTGAAATGTATTTATTTCCGTTTAACATCATTACCCCTTTTGCTTTGTGATCAAGCACGCTAAGGGAAGGAGACCTTGTCATCATTAGCGCCTGGAAGGTGATTGCACCGTATCTTCCTTTGATCACTTTTAGTTTACTTCAGTATCGACTATGGTTGGTATGCTACATGGCTAAAAAAGTTACAAGGATAGTGTACTACCTGTGGTCACAAGCTCGAGCACTTGCATAGGTTGAAAAGAAGGCTATGATCATTAGATCCAACACAAAAGAGCCAAGAAGTTGAACTTCATTTTGGTGAACTAGTCTTATAGAACCTAACATGCGAAGGTCTAAATCCACTTTCCTACGGAGTATCACGTTTTTTTTTTCTTTGTTTAAACATGCCAATTTTATCAATAAGAATCTCAATCACCAAGATGGAGACGATGGTTCTCTTCCATACACAAGAGTTGATAGGGAATATGAACCCATAAAGCAGACCGAATGTGGCCAAACAGCATATCTTGTTTGGAAAAAACGGACCGATGTAATTTTGCAACACAGACCAAATGTCACCAAACTAAATATCTAAAAAAAATAGCAAAATATCTACCAACGATAACATCAATGAAGCTATGACTGTTTTCCACGTATAACGGACCCCAGAAACAACGCTCATTCCTCAATCATGACTTCATGTGGCGCACAATGCACCAACATGCCAAACCTTTATGACACATACCAAACTCCGTGCACAGAACATGTTAAGCATGGTCTGTTAGACCACTTTTTCACACAACATGGGTGTGCTTGGTCTCAAAATAACCACACATCTGTAAACACTAGGAAACAACAATCGACGCCCGAACAAGAGTAGCTCCACTGCATAAAATACATCATATAACAACACTGCAGTACTACTCACTTACTTTGGGAAACAAACAAAAGCCTTTATTTCATTAAAGATTCACGATGTCTAGAAAAAGAGCAATGAAGAAATCCAAATTCAACGGGGAAGATCAAATTCAAATTTACAAAACAAAGAAACTGAAATAAAAATCAATCTCTGAAACTGTAAAAGGTATATAAAGAAGACAACTTCCACGTATTGTGCAGATTCAAGCATTCAGTGAGAAGAAACTTTCATATTGAGTGATTTGTTGAACCACGATTTCCAGCTGCCGGAGTTCTTCCTTGTTATTCCCACCGTAACCGGCTTTGCATTACCAACTTCTTCCACCACTTGAGGCTTCTCGCACAGCATGAAGTTTCTGACCCCAAACGATCCAATAGCCTCCAAGGGATTCAAAGCTACAATGAAAAACAAGACAAGTTAAAAACAAATCAGCACCTGCATGATATGAATATTGTGGTACAAAACTACAAATCAACTACTTACAATCGCAAGACATTTTACATGTACTACCAAGACATTATCAAAAACAGTCACTAACTTGCAATCTGTTACCAATTATAGCATTTAAGCTGAACTTTTCTATTCATGAGTACTCTGAATTGACGTTTTAGTTCATGTTGCTACACTCATCACAAAGAATTAAACGACTGAATTGTTCATAATTTGCCAAAATGCTTACCGGACATAGAACATATAAAACACACACAAACATAATATTAAAACACAAACAAAGCAAACTTTAACAGAACAATAAATACTTTTGTTTCCCATTTAACTAAACGAAAAGCTCATTCACAGACTATGCAACTAGCAAAATACAATCTTTTACTATAACTATCTTATTATAATCCAAACTCCCTCTAAGGCTCTAATTATACTTTTACAGTTTATAGTAACATACTAACATTGCTATGATTGATAACAGTATGCAAATCGTTTTACTATTCTACTAGTTATAATACCCGTGCACGCACGGGGTTCTTCATAAAAAAAATTAATTATGTATGAATATCAATTAAAAAAAAAAAAAAAAAAAAAAAAAAAAAAAAAAAACTTAACATGTTCTAAATGATTTTATTTTCCCATACTCAAAAATAGAAAATCTTATGTATATATGTTATAATCTATTTTGTTATTTTTAGCTAATGATTTAGATTGATAATTTTCTTTCATTATTTAAGCAAAATGTCATGCAATAACATTTTTCTAGTTGTGTTAATATACAAAAAGAGTTTTATCAATATTTCAAAGATGATACTTGGCATCCGGATGTTAGCAATAATCATAATCCAAGATTAGTTACATTAGTGTGTTACACATATACTCAGCAGATTTCAAACAACATAATTGACTCATCAAATTTGAGATACTAATTTCTCTACAAACTTTTAATAAGAATATTCTTGTTACTCCCATGCTTTTTTTACTTTCTGCAATAACAAAAAGTGGGATCCGTTGTTTAGTAAAAGATGATAAACTTAGTACGAAGGATATTCCAATGTCACATGTCTGCTTTTGACCAAAAAATGACAAACAATTGAAGAATATATATCGACCAGGGTTCGTGTTCATGAGCCTACATTTGATTGCTATGAAAGAAGATTGACCATATGCTTTTATCGAACCGGAGTGTCACGGGGTTTTCTGGTTGGGGTTTCTTGTGTGAACATTTGGTATTGGGAAAGTGAGTTTTCTTTTTCTTTTCAATGAGGCACTCAAGTATAAAAGAATACCTTACAAATGGACTTGGTGGTTAAATGGTACTAATAAGTGGCTTTCTTTGCATCTACGATTTGTTGCTGACAAACGTCATCATAAGAAGAAATATTGGCCTCCATCTTCAAAAGAGTTTCACCTAAAACGATAAACAACTATAAACCATGACAAACAATACCAAATTCTCTCTATAATCTATAGAGTTTCTAACTTTTTCTATAACTTTTTTTGGTTGCAATTATTTTCACAAAAACCAAATAATCCACACAAACACAAATACGGAGTACTATAACAGTAACACATCTCAGACACATGGTGTGTTTGCATAACTCTATTAAAAAAGCATAGCCAAACACCCCATTAAGTTATGACAGACATATATTAATCATGGGAGATTTACAAAATCAATAAATTTAAAAGGAAAACTTGCATTGTTTTAATAGACATTATAGTTATATATACACTATCAGATATAAGCAAGATTTATTCTTCACATACGTACAATATCATTTTGTAATTCGCATTTTTTTGTATATAGGTAGAACATATGATAGTTTTATCTTTGACCCATAATACCATTCTTTTTCTAAATGACCCGTTACCAGACCCACTCATACATGCCAGTGTGCCACGTATATTACAACCAAGTTTGTCAATTCAGATCATTTCCTTAACATTTCCAGGATAAATGTGTTTTCATGGATAGTAACGATGAATGCTCCTCCTGATCACTGATATAAATTAAACGCCGAACATAACTTTTTGTGGTGCAGGTAGTGTGCTTACTTGAACCTTGTACTTCTAAATCCTAATGACATATTAGAAGATTATTGCCACTATGATGGATTGTTTCCTACAATGCTGTTGTATATTTTACAAAAAAGACCAAGATAAACATTATCATACATGATCTGCATAGATTTATGCAGTAGACTTGATCTACAAATCTCAAATTGTATAATGACGAAAATTGCTAAACGCTAATGCTAAATGGTTCCTCAAGTAGCTAAACACTAAACCCAAATGACTTTTTAAAATTTTAATTCCAAACGCTAAACACTCCTACACATTAACAAATCACAGAACAAATGATATAGACTGAATGACAAAAAGAATCCTACTGGCTAAAGGCCTCATATAAATTATACTCTATAGTAAATTAGTAAACGAAAGATGGAACTTACAGTAATAAAGTTTGACATAAGTTTGAGCTCGTGAATCATCCTCGCAAGCTTTAAGTAACTAATAATCAGATTTACCTTTTTTTTCTTGAATATAAACCGGTCGAGGCAAACTACACATGGTTTGTCCCTTTTTCTTTTGAACTACTCCAGCTTTGTCAGCCCCACTTGTTTTCTTGTAAGCATAGCTGCCACATCAAAGCAGAAAATCAGATTTGTTCACACAAATAATAAAATTCTTAGCTATAACAATTTCACTTACCATAGTGAAATAATAGTAGCAGCCAGCGACACATCAGATATATATACAAAATTAAAATTTGGAAGTTGTGAGAGTAAAAAATGTGTGGAACAAAATATGATGATCCAGTAAGAATCTCTTAGCCTAGTGCAATCAGTGCACACCATTTGCATGAACTTTTGAAGTCAAGTTCCACCAGTTACCATGTACACTATGTTTACTCCTACTTGTACTATCAGCTGCTGCGGTAATACTATCCAAGGCCTGAGTTTCTGCCCAAAAGTGTGCCTGGCTAAGTCTATGTAGCGATCATAACGAACCCCTTGTGAGGACTCATGGGTTGGGTCTAGAGCCAAAATGTGTGCATTTCGAGCCTAAAACAATCAAAAAAAACATATAAAAACTGATCATGTTGACTTCAAGTCACAATAATTACGTTTTCAGATCTAAAACGCCATATTAATTAAATATAATAGACTAGTAGCTACATATTTCATATTTCTGAAACTTTTACCAAAAAGGAACATTCTGAAAAACAATACAATCCCTTCGGTGCAAAATAGAGTATAGTGCAGGGTTATTGGTCCATTGTTTCTTTTAATCCTAAGCTATAAAGACTAAGTCAATAATAACGGGCCAAAATTTTACCACCATTAGTAATCTTTACAAAATGAAAGGGTGCCATGTAAAATTCACCATCATTTGCGGTGTCGCCTGCTGCACAAGCGGCGCTGCATTAACCGTACTGACAACGCCCTTATTCTTCCCATCAGTCGCCTTCTGACAATGCAACTTACACCCTTCAAACATCTTAAATGGCTATAAACAAAAAACTCAATCCCTCTAATCTTTTTCCGTATTACTATCAAATCCCAACGGCCGCATCTCAATCTCACCAAACCTCTCAAAAAACACTCTCAACCTCTCAGAATCCACCTCGGTCCCACATTACTCGCATAAACCTTCCAAAGCCTTTAGCTTTCCCAAAATCCCTGTCCATGATAACATTGCAATCCTCAATCTCACCATTCACCTTAAAACCTGACGTCAGTGTTTCTTTAGTAGTGCCACAAGCTAAACCATAAACAAATGTTTTTCAATGTGAAACATCGTTATCTGCGAGTTAGTTATGTGGGTGTATAACATACCTAAATCATCAATCAAAGCATAAAAAACATAAACCCACAACTTAATTACCAAAAAAAAAAAAAAGTAAAACCAAAAACATACCATTGATTAACCCAAAAAAGAAGAGCATTATGATGAAAGTTTTTGATTTCCTAAAAATAGAGATGAAACTGCCGGGTATTTAGATGGTGCGCGAATGGTGGTGGCAGAAGGATATTTGAGGTGGTGGAAGAAGGCGTATTAGGGTTGGGATGTTTATCGGTTTTTTTTTTCACCGCACAACTGAATACGCTTTAAAAAGTCAAAATTGAATCGATTTTGGTCAAAATTTACATTTATTCATTTAGTATAAGTAGCATTGTCAAAAATACACTAACCCGACTAACCCGACCCTACCGGAACCCATATAAGCTTATTCATGTCGGGTTATACCGTTATACAGGTTGAAAAACATTATTCGGGTTAACCCGATTATCCCGAACTCTTATTAGAGTCGGGTTTCGGGTGAGAGATCCAACCTTATTTGGGTTAACCCATATAAGGGTTTTGTATTATTGGGGCAAGCCGTACGGGAATAACCCACAACCCGAATAACCCACCTCTTAATAGGGTCGTGTATGGGTAAGGTTTTTCTTCCTCCAAACCCAATTAACTCGACTCAAATAAGGCAGTCCCAAGCACCCTTGTTTTAAATGAATAAATGTATTTTTGATAATGCTACTTATACTAAATCGATTTTGACTTTTTAATGACCAGTCCCAAGCACCCTTGTTTTCAGCTATTTTAACAGTTCCAAACACCCCTTAAAATCAGCAACTGAAAATAGTCCCAAACACCCCTGAATTGAGCTATCAAAACAGTTCCAAACACCCCTCAATTCAGCTATTAAAATCAGTCCCAAATATCTTTAATTCTGCTATTACAACAGTCCCAAACACCAATGAATCTAGCTATTATGATAGCCCGAAAAACCATTTAATCATTCTTAGGAAAAGAACAGTTACAAAGACCCCTGAACTAACCAAGTTCTAATGTAACAACAACCAACATCTATATAACAAAGAATTAGATACCATATTATGTGTTCTAACTTCTAAGTAACCTTTAAAATGAATCTGCTCTCATTGTACACAAAAAATTAAGATCAAAATCCTCTTATCGTGGGGCTTATTTTACCAGCTTTTGGGCATATATGATGGGTTAAGATGGCCTCATCATAAATTAACAACATTAACATTTTTAAGATTTAACTATCATACATTCCAATGTAACAACCATCGATATCAAATCTTTTTGCTTAACAATTGAAAACCATGTCAACCATTGTATCACAACGAACCTCAAAGAATGACCATCTTTAAAAGATTTGATATTTTTTACATCAAGAATCAATCTTTAGCTTGAACATACTTGCAAAACCATGTTCGATTAACCCCATGTTGATTACCAAAAGCACCATCAATCCCACACTGCATTATAACAAAAAGTCATCCAAAGGTATTCAAGATTTGTTTATAGCTTTTTTACTTTTTTTGCTTTAAGAAGTTGAAAACCACCATAAAAAACTTGTTTTTTTCAACTAGATTTAAGTTCAACCAATAAATATAAAAAATCCTAAATAATAAGTTGCATAATGAATAATATCTGAACATTCATTAGCTTAGAAAAAACATACACATTCGATTTGTTTTTCCCCCCTGTTCCCATTGCTTTGGTTTTCGGTGGAGGTTTTTAGTTTGGTGGTCTAGTGAAGAGATAACCCATAACTCAATTGGGTCAAAAAAGCTAAACCCTAAATCTATTAATTAAAGTTTTAACACAAAAATATACCTTTGATTAACCCTTACAACAAAATCACTATGATTAAACATTTAATATCTTTAAATGAAAAACCGAAGCTGGATCTCTTTTATGGTGGCATAATCGTAGTGGCTGGGTGGTGGTGGTCGGGTGGTGGTGCCAGGGGAGGTAGTAATAAGCTGGGTTTTTTTTTGTTTTTCCCCAATTGGGGTAAACATGTATGCATTGGAAGTTACATCGTATGTCTCGTTTGGTCCTTAAAATTTTTTATATTTAGTCCGCTTTATATAAGTTTTTTTCTTTAGATTTTTAACACATATAATTTTTGTTGGATTTTATTCCCTAAACGAATTTTATTAAACGTTGACCAAATTGTATTCAATTTTGAATTTTTAATAGCCAATCAAATCGCACGATTTTGCACGCGTGTCACTTGCAAGCATCCTGGTTGGTCCAATTTTTTTTCACATAAAATTGTTCTCTCAAAAAAACTCCGAAATGATGTAATTCTTTTATTATATAAAAGATGAGTACGATGCTTTTAAATGTCCACATATGTATCATTGAAGTTTGTGTGTTTCGAATTATCAAAACAACATACGGAGTTAAGGCTGATAATGATCGCATAGGGATGTGATTAATGTACAGTAATCTACCGTAGTTCTCCTCAGGGCCGTCCCATGAGTTTTTTGGGCCCTGTGGCCCTTGATAATGGAAAAATATATCTCCGTACCCGAAATTGCAAAGTTTTACTTTAATTGATTATACATTAGACTTTGAATATGTTTTTAACATTGTGTATACTTTGTTTTTCAACTATAAATATATTTTCTATCTTTATGCTATAAGCCATTTTGTTTTTGAAGAACTATGTAGTATTTACAAAAAAATTGTTTTTGAATCACATCTATGAATAAAAAAGTTAAATTTAAATATTCTCAAAGGTCAAGGGCTAAAAGGGAACTTTGGGTAGATAGTTAAAAAGAAATAAAAGTATGGGTCCACAAATGTACACTTTGGTCATCTTCCTCGTCTGTCCATCACAGTCACAACCAGACTCCATTAAAGCACAGATGTGAGATTCATTTTTTCTTTCGTTCAATAATCATATAATCATATATAACGTATTTTTTAATCATAAAACACAATTAATAGGATCAAATCATCCGAAAATGACTTTATATACAACTTTAATCTTTAAAAATCGGAGGCCTCCCAAAAAATGGAGGCCCTGTGCCGTTGATCACCCTGCACATGCTCAAATCCGGCCTGGTTCTCCTAAATATATTATGTTGTCTAGTATTTTTGGTTTTAATTTGAACATTATAGCCTAGTTGGACGGTTTATTGACGGCCTGTCCATTTTTCTTTCATTTGTGGGATAGACAGGCAGTTCCCTATAGTTAGCAGAATTAATCTTTTGTGGTACGGCTTCTATTCATTGATTCATATACTTCCTTAATAACATAACGTTTTCCCTTCTAGTTTAGCTATATACTACCTCCGTCCCAAAATTATTTTACACAGACAAAAAACACACATTTTTAGAAAAACATTATCATTACAACTTTCTCTTTCTTACTTTTTGCACAAAGACAGTTTTACCCTTAACCAATTAATTTCTAACTTCTTTAAAGTTTGTAATAATAACATCAAATGAGGGTAATATGGTAAATTTGATCTATATTCCCTATCTATTTATGAAAGTGGACAATTATTTTGGGACGACCGAAAAAGGAAAGATGGACTATAAATATAGGACGGAGGGAGTATAACTTTTCAAATAGAACACCATAAGACTTAGGGGGTGTTTACGAAAGGGAAAAATCTTAAATAATGTATTATATTTGTCACAAAAATTACTTTCGTGTAGCGAACAAAAAAAATAGTCTTTCTACCCCTTATACTCGACTTTTGTCCTTTTTGATGTATTTTCGTGACATTTTTGCCCTTAGATTTTTAATAATTTGAGGGGCAAAAATGTCAATAGTACATCAAAAATGTCAAAAAAATGAAAGTTTAGTACATCAAAAAGCTATTTTTTTTGTTCGCTACACAAAAGTAATTTTTGTGACAAGTATGGTACATTATTAAAGATTTTTCCCTTTACCAAATTAAGTGGTTCCATATGAACCACTTAATTAAGAGAGTGAAGCTTTAATGCTTCTCCCAATTAAGAGGCATTAAGGGTTTGGGCCCACTTTTCTTCACCACTAAGAAGAAAAGAAACACCCCCTTAATGTACTCTAGTGATCTCAAACCTCCTCGAAAAAATACTCTAAGGTGATGCCATAAAAGTGTACTCACACGCTTTGATTATTCAAATGAAGTGGAAGATGAGACGGTTGTGGTATGATTGGATATTCTAACAGCTCTAATGTTGTGTTAGAATGATAAAAACCCCGGCCGTAGTGATATGGTTCATTCATACGATATTTATAGAAATGAATACATACAAACTCTAATGGACCCCAACCAGCCGGGTTTGGGCCTACTAATCTATTTTATCATTTATTAGTAATTTGTTATTCTAATTGCTAGCATAGCTTGAGATTCTCAAGTGGAAGTCTTAGTGCTGTCATCGGGTTAGAGTTTCGATCTTACGGAAATCCACACTATTGGTTTTATTGTGAGTTGTATTTTTTTTTTTCCCCATTTGAGGGTACGCCAAGCAAGGCAGTAGTGTAAGGTCATGGCGACGTTTGAAAAAACCCGGGGAGCTGAGCTAGTGTGATGGGTCATTTACTCATTCTCATTCCCATAAAAGATAATGTTAAGACTACTCACAGATCAGCTAGTTGTGTGGTTAAAGCATTTTTACTACATTAGGAATTTAATTACAGTACATTGTACTCGTGATATATTTTTGGGCATGTTTATTCTAGGGTCAATTATACAAACGTTTCCGGCCGTACCCGTTTCTTGAATTTTGAGATGTTGGCGTTTCTAAGTACCCGTTTCCGTCCCCGTCCCCGTTTCCGTATCCGTCCCTGTGCAACATAGATTTTTGGTTTTAATTTGAACATTATAGCCTAGTTGGACGGTCTATTGACGGCCTGTCCATTTTTCTTTCAGTTGTGGGTTAGACAGGCAGTTACCTATAGTTAGCAGAATTAATCTTTTGTGGTACGTCACGGCTTCTATTCATTGACTCATATACTTCCTTAATAACATAACGTTTTCCCTTGTAGTTTAGCCATATATAACTTTTCAAATAGAACACCATAAGACTTAGGGGGTGTTTACCAAATTAAGTAGTTCCATATGAACCACTTAATTAGGAGAGTGAAACTTTAATGCTCCTCCCAATTAAGAGGCATTAAGGGTTTGAGCCCACTTTTCTTCCCCACTAAAAAGAAAAGAAACACCCCCTTAATGTACTCTAGTGATCTCAAACCTCCTCAGAAAAATACTCTAAGGTGATGCCATAAAAGTGTACTCACACGCTTTGATTATTCAAATGAAGAGGAAGATGAGACGGTTGTGGTATGATTGGATATTCTAACAGCTCTAATGTTGTGTTAGAATGATAAAACCCCGGCCGTAGTGATATGGTTCATTCATACGATATTTATATAAATGAATACATACAAACCCTAATGGACCCCAACCAGCTATAGATTGGGTTTGGGTCTCCTAATCTATTTTATCGTTTATTAGTAAGTTATTCTAATTGCTAGCATAGCTTGAGATTCTCAAGTGGAAGTCTTAGTGCTGTCATCGGGTTAGAGTTTCGATCTTACGGAAATCCACGCTATTGGTTTTATTGTGAGTTGTATGTTTTTTTTCCCATTTGAGGGTACGCCAAGCAAGGCAGTAGTGTAAGGTCATGGCGACGTTTGAAAAAACCCGGGGAGCTGAGCTAGTGTGATGGGTCATTCCCATAAAAGATAATGTTAAGACTACTCACAGATCAGCTAGTTGTGTGGTTAAAGCATTTTTTACTACAGTACATTGTACTCGTGATATATTTTTGGGCATGTTTATTCTAGCTTATCATGATATCTCCATGCATTGTTTTATCATATATCCCGGCCCCTTTTTACCGGCAAAACCAATTTTCTGAAATAAATTATTATAAAAAATGTTGGTAAGAAAAAAACAAGACGAATATAATAATTTTTGCTTTCTAGGATATAGATTTCAATAAACATGAAGAGTAGCACTGATATTGATTTGAGATTTGGCCTGTCCCGTAAAAGATTTTTCATGTTTTAAATTAAATTAATAAGGGACCCTTAAATAGTTAAATCGACGGGATCAGATTCCAAATTGCTAAAGTTTGCTTACTGTTTTGATTATGAAAATTGTTATTAGCTTGACCCACTT
This sequence comes from Artemisia annua, assembly GCA_014162995.1. NCBI lineage: Eukaryota > Viridiplantae > Streptophyta > Magnoliopsida > Asterales > Asteraceae > Artemisia > Artemisia annua. The sequence continues at coordinate 24,403 of LBNU01021390.1, read as the reverse complement.
GATGGAAACCATTTTTATTTTACTTTTGCTTCGATCAGTTTATATATATGTCGACAAAATTTTACATAATTTATATCAATGTATTCGTTCAGCACTTTAATCTTTTTGAAAAGACAAAATTTCACCGTTCGTCCCTAAACTCTACACATTTCGCGCGTTTGGTCCCTAAATTTTTTTTTGGCGTTTTCGTCCGTAAACTCTTCAAAAATCACGCGGTTGGTCTTTTTGACAAACGGACGTTATCTTGGCTCGTTAAGTGCCTTGTGAAGTTACTAAAATGCCACTTCTTTTTCTCTTAATTTACAAACACATTTAACAAACACACCCAATTAAACACACACACACACACACACACACACACATCTGCCACTCCAAAATCCTTCAAACACACACACACACACATACACACACCTGCCAATCCATAACAAGCCCAGATTGCTAGTTTCTAAACATCTAATGTTGAAAGACAAAATATCAGATAATCAAAACACAAGAGAAAACATATATAGTTCTAATTGGGAAATTTTATTAAGAAAAAAGCAAATATCGAAAGAAACTTGAACATGTTTCTCGTTCAAATTCATTACAGGAATCAATGCAGTATGTACAAATCAAGATCTAATGATAGGCTGCAGAAGCTACCATCAGATAATAATCAAATTGTTTAGATTAAACTATAAATAGTATAAATCAGATAATCACTTTCTTCATCGACTCAATAACAATGTCGATGGATGCCTTCTCTTCTCTAGTCTCCCGTTAAAATAGCTCTTCAACCATTCCTCTTTGTGTTAGTTGGTGTAGCAAGAATACGCTTCAATGCATTGATTTCCAATGGGCTGTTCTTGCTCTGTTACATAAAATAAATAAGTTGCAAAATGGGCAAACCTTTAAGCAATTTTAAGCAGATAAGTTGNAGTGTATTCGTTCAGCACTTTAATCTTTTTGAAATGACAAAATTTCACCGTTTGTTCCTAAACTCTACACATTTCGCGCGTTTGGTCCCTAAACTTTTTTTTTGGCGTTTTCGTCCCTAAACTCTTCAAAAATCGCGTGGTTGGTCCTTTTGACAAACAGACGTTATCTTGGCTCGTTAAGTGCCTTGTGAAGTTACTAAAATGCCCTTTCTTTTTCTCTTAATTTACAAACACATTTAACAAACACACCCAATAAAAAAAACACACACACACACACACACATCTGCCACTCCAAAATCCTTTAAACACACACACACTTACACACACCTGCCAATCCATAACAAGCCCAGATTGCTAGTTTCTAAACATCTAATGTTGAAAGACAAAATATCAGATAATCAAAACACAAGAGAAAACATATATAGTTCTAATTGGGAAATTTTATTAAGAAAAAAGCAAATATCGGAAGAAACTTGAACATGTTTCTCGTTCAAATTCATTACAGGAATCAACGCAGTATGTACAAATCAAGATCTAATGATAGGCTGCAGAAGCTACCATCAGATAATAATCAAATTGTTTGAGATTAAACTATAAATAGTACAAATCAGATAATCACTTTCTTCATCGACTCAATAACAACGTCGATGGATGCCTTCCCTTCTCTCGTCTCCCGTTAAAATAGCTCTTCAAGCATTCCTCTTTGTGTTAGTTAGTGTAGCAAGAATACGCTTCAATGCATTGATTTCCAATGGGCTGTTCTTGCTCTGTTACATAAAATAAATAAGTTGCAAAATGGGCAAACCTTTAAGCAATTTTAAGCAGATAAGTAGTTGAGTGCTTGGTTACCTGTGAGCAGGTGCGACGACGGGTATTGCAAATGGGGTAATCGTGAAAATGCAATGGATTGTCCCGACTTCCCAGTCAACCCTGCACTACCCGTTTCTGTCATCATCAGCATTTGAAGAATCATGACCTGCTACAGCTCGAGAAGCCTCTTCAGATATTCTGAAATCTTTCTTTTGTTGAGAATGGTGAACTGATGCAGCTCCAGCAGGCGCTGCCAGCATATGGTGATAAGTTTGCCTTAATGATTCCGACAAACTTTTAAACATTGCATGATTTTGCGCCATTGATGATATAGTGCCAGCAATACCATTCATAGGAGCAAAAGACATTGCAAAAGTTTGAGGCGAAAGCGATGACGAATCCACGCCACACCTTTTTAACCCTTGTTGCTGAGATTGTTGTTGCTGATGTTGCTGTTGTTTCTTGTCATTGGAGTTGCCGCTAGGAGCATTAGACGTAGCAGCCTAATCATTCACCAGAGCAAAATTCTGCGAGTGAACCGGCATGGCACAATTATGACCATAAACGCTCATTGTGGAAATTCCTCATGATACTCTACTATCAGCAGTCGAAGGGCTATTTCCCCATTGCCATAACGGTCCATCATGAAAACAACCTGTGAACACGGTTAAAAGCAACCCAATACAACTTAATTCTTTAGATGGAAGAGAAATTGATTTTATACAAGTCATGTTTGAGTTCTTACAGAGGAGCAACCATAGGCTAGTAGATCACTGTCTTCGGATATCACTGCAGCAATTCCACCTTTGTCTTCTTCAAGACTTGACAAATATGCTAATTGTGCATCCGCCTCGTACGGAGCTACTACAAATTCTATATTATCTGATTCTAGAATCTGCAAAATGTAAACAAAATCTTTGAATATATAATTGTAAAAATGAGTTGATACAAGTATTGTTGTTTCACAGAGAAATGTCAGAATTTTAGGTACCTGAATAAGTTGGTGTGCCATTGATGGTGTAATACTCACTGCCCTCTACCACCAAGAAAGAAGATGTCAGATAGCAGGATTTGTATATTTGAATAAATTGTATAGCAATATTTGGTTATTTGGTCAAATATTTTATATAAAATGTATTGCAAAAAACATGCCCATATCAAATGCTAAACAGTACTAAGGTTATCAAGAGAGCCAAATAACTACATCACTGAAGTTGTAGCAGTATAATAAATTGATGTTGCTCTGAGTTTACGAGACCACAAGACTAGACAGTTAAAGGGTATATGTTTACATTAAACCACAAAACTAAAGAGTGAAATTCGCTTTTAAACATGGTGTTTGCTTCTTATACTCGATGATACGCTAGGATCAACCCCAACAGCATGTCAACTAGTCAAAAACCCTGGGGTAATGTGATCCGGGTGAAGTACATTTGTGTGTCCCCGGGTCGTATGTNTTTTTAACCCTTGTTGCTGAGATTGTTGTTGCTGATGTTGCTATTGTTTCTTGTCATTGGAGTTGCCACTAGGAGCATTAGACGTAGCAGCCTAATCATTCACCAGAGCAAAATTCTGCGAGTGAACCGGCATGGCACAATTATGACCATAAACGCTCATTGTGGAAATTCCTCATGATACTCTACTATCAGCAGTCGAAGGGCTATTTCCCCATTGCCATAACGGTCCATCATGAAAACAACCTGTGAACACGGTTAAAAGCAACCCAATACAACTTAATTCTTTAGATGGAAGAGAAATTGATTTTATACAAGTCATGTTTGAGTTCTTACAGAGGAGCAACCATAGGCTAGTAGATCACTGTCTTCGGATATCACTGCAGCAATTCCACCTTTGTCTTCTTCAAGACTTGACAAATATGCTAATTGTGCATCCGCCTCGTACGGAGCTACTACAAATTCTATATTATCTGATTCTAGAATCTGCAAAATGTAAACAAAATCTTTGAATATATAATTGTAAAAATGAGCTGATACAAGTATTGTTGTTTCACAGAGAAATGTCAGAATTTTAGGTACCTGAATAAGTTGGTGCGCCATTGATGGTGTAATACTCACTGCCCTCTACCACCAAGAAAGAAGATGTCAGATAGCAGGATTTGTATATTTGAATAAATTGTATAGCAATATTTGGTTATTTGGTCAAATATTTTATATAAAATGTATTGCAAAAAACATGCCCGTATCAAATGCTAAACAGTACTAAGGTTATCAAGAGAGCCAAATAACTACATCACTGAAGTTGTAGCAGTATAATAAATTGATGTTGCTTTGAGTTTACGAGACCACAAGACTAGACAGTTAAAGGGTATATGTTTACATTAAACCACAAAACTAAAGAGTGAAATTCGCTTTTAAACATGGTCTGCTTCTGATTACTCGATGATACGCCAAGATCAACCACCCAACCAAGGATGGTCAACGTAGTCAAACCTGGGGTATGTGATCCGGTGAAGTACACTGTGTCCCCGGGTCGTTATGTCTCAACGAGATGTGAAATTGTACTTTGAGAACGTGTCGTGATCGGGTGAATTTGAAATGGTTAAACAAGATTTGGAATTGGGTGATTGAACTAAGCAAATATAAATTAAAAAAACTTAAACAAGCAATATTAGCAAACTTTTATGAAAGTTTTTTTCTTGAAAAGCTCAAATAAGCTCTGATGAAGCTAAAAACTACCAACAGTTAACAAAAAAATAGAACAAAAAGAAGTATGAACTCTAATAAGCTATAGGCTATAGTAAATAAGCTACACTATGGTTCCAAAAGCTAAAACTAACTGCTACAAGCTTACTCTAACTCAGAACAATCAATTAATAAGGCTAAATAACAGAGAGAAGCTCAAATTAGTGAAAACCAAAAACTGATGCAAGCTTATGCAAAAGAGGTCACATAGGCAATTAGCAGGCAAGTAATAAGCTAGCACATATGCTCAGATTTCCAAACAAAGCTCCATTTCTAAAAGCCAGTACTAAAAGCTTCTTAAAAATCCAAAAATAATCAATAAGCTTAAGTGATGAGTTAGATAAGGGCTTATGAAGAAGGGCTTTTGGACAGTTTGGAAAAGAATGCAGGCCTGCACTGTTTACGGTCCCTCATAAGCCAACCAAAAAAATTCATAAAAATAAAATAAAATTATAACTAATTACACAAGCTATCAAATTACTTGATTCCAGAATTTTGTAAGATTTGGTGAAGTTTTGAGAAAATGAAAAATAAAAACTAAAAGTGTTTTGGACAACTTTTTCTTTGTATCAGGTTTTTGCAAAATGGGCTCGTTTTTGGTTAGTTTGACCTTAGAAACTCCAAGTCAGAGTTGCAACAAGTGTAATAGCCTCTTTTGAACCAAATGCAAGCAAGAACAACAACAACTTAATCCTAAATCTAAATCCTTCCTAACTATTTCTACTTAACAGTTAACTATTTGAAACTTTATAAAACCTACTCAATCTTTTGAAAACTGATGGAAATGGCAAGATTTTGGTTCAAAACAACATAACTTAGTTAACTAAAGATAAATGGACATGATTTTTTTGGTCACAATTGTTTTTTGGTCAACAAGGGGTGTTATGCCAAACACCCCTTAAAGTTGTCTGTGAAGGAATTTTACAAAGCAAAAGGTGAGATTTTTTAATGCAAATGTGATCAAATGACACAACTGCTGTTTTAAAATGATCTTGCCCTTGTCACCATATACGGATTGCCTTAAACTACACACTATATGCCAAGCTTCATTCTATACGCTGAGAAAGTCTGACATGTCAAATGTTTTAGTGTTTTACTATGCCTAGTTGATTCGTGGGTTTTGCAACCTTCGCAATAGGTTTTACCTCTCAAGGGATCTTGAGAAGCTTACAACCCCCACCAGGCAGTGTACCTGAACGATGTAGTATAGTGAAGTGGCAAGTACCGGGGGATTGATCGTTCTCACGGGGAATAGTATTGTTAGGATTGAAAACTACTCTAATTTAGGTCTAAGGGTTGAGGGATGATTCATTTTGTATTTTTTTATATTTTATCAAAGCAAGTAAAATCTCGGGTATTTGGAAGAGTTGGCGGAATTAGTTGCTAATCAACTAACCCAAATAACTACTAATGCAAATAAAATAAAATAACAAGAAAATTAAAGTGGTTGTGAAACTTATATGGAGAAAAGTGTGTTTACTTAGATTTCCTTACTCCCTAGCTATCTTTTACCAGTTAATTGGTTTGTTACAATTGTGTGGATGACGGGTTGTATTCCTTTAAACCATTCGTAGGGCCGTGTACGATCTTCCCTAACTCTATAAGCTCCTACTTCACTCCTATGTCGAGCCGACTAAAAGCTCCTAACATGGGATCACTAGAATTCGCTTATGAATTAAATACAACCATATAATCGTAGTACACATCCGATTCATGTTTCTTAAGACATTGATGCGTGAGATTGCGACCACGCACTAGGGTTTTACCTCTCAAGGGATCTTGAGAAGCTTGCAATCCCCACCAGGCAGTGTACCTGACCGATGTAGTATAGTGTAGTGGCAAGTACCGGGGGATTGATCGTTCTCTGCGGGAATAGTGTCGTTATGATTGAAAAGCTACTCTAATAGATCTAGGGGTGAGGGAAGATTCTTTTTGTATTTTATTATTTTAAGGAAAACAAGTAAAAATCTCGGGTTTTGAAGAGTGGGCGGAATTAGTTGCTAGTCAACTAACCCAAAATACTACTAATGCAAATAAAATAAAATAACAAGAAAATAAATGGTTGTTAAAACTATAATGGAGAGAAGTGTGTTTACTTAGATTTCCTTACTCCCTAACTATCTTTTACCGATTGATTAGTGTGTATTAATTGCGTGGATGACGGAGTTTATTCCTTAATACCATTCGTAGGGGTATGTACAGACTTCCGCTAACTCTATGAGATCCTACTTCACTCCTATGTCGAGCCGGCTAAGAAGCTCCTAACATGGGATCACAAGAATTCACTCATGCATTAAATACAATCAAAATAACCTTAGTACACCTTAGTTCATGTTTCTTAAGATGTTCAAGCATGTTACCAACCGAAAGTCTGCCAGTTTTCTTAAGCCTAACATCGATAATCACCCATCCAATACAATTAATAACACACTGTTGGGTCTATTAGATTTGATGATACAAAACAAGAAAGAATGAAACATGAAGGGCTTAAAGTGACAAGATGGGAAACTACAAAAAGATGGAGAATTTGGAAGATTCTAGAAGATTTACTTAAAAGATTTAGTTTCCTAATTGTATTATGATTCCTCTTGTAAACCCTAGATGTCTCTAGTATATAAAGAGACATAGGGTCATTATTTTTATTAAGTACGTACAATGTAAACCTAAAAGGGGTGTGTGTGTGGGAACCTAGGCGTAGGGATTTGGGAAACGCCTAGGGTTTAGTTAGAGTTAGTCGGTTAGTCAGCCTCAAGGTCGTTCTACCTTGATCAAGTAGAATTAGGGTTGTAGATGTTTGTATGTTAGAGATGATAATGAAAAACCTTGTTGATAACATTGATGTTCTTATTTATTATTCCGCTGCATGTTATTCAATGTTATTGTTCCTAGATAATTAAAGGTTTAACAGCCTNNTTCTACCTTGATCAAGTAGGATTGGGGCTGTAAATATTAGTGTTATTATTAGAGATTATCAATGAAAAACCTTGTTCATAATAATGTTAATTCTTTATTGAATATTCCGCTTTCATTATTATGCGTTCCTAGATATAGATAATATTAGACTTATCAAGTCTAGAGCCCGTAACGATCAAGGAGTGCTGGGTTCCTACATGTGGTATCAGAGCCTGGGGCTCGTGATATCTAGGGATTCACAAGGTTTTACTGTTGTCAAAGAAGAGTTGTGGAAAAGGTACGATCTGTTTTTAAGGTTTTTATGGTACAATCGTATTTTTGGATATCGATCTTTTTGAACATGGCGGCTGGTTATTTATTTATTAAGCGATCTTACCTTGTTGCTTGATTCATAATATTCACTTCGTACTGGTTGTGGGGTCGATGAATACCAATTTATTACGGGTCAGTATGCCTTAATTGTATACCTTGTGGGATTAATGATAAATATTAATTGAGTGGAGCTTGTCGTCTTTTACATCCCAATTTTATACCTCGTATAAATTAATGGGTCGATGGTTATTTTATTCTTGGATAATTTACTACTCATTAATTATGGGTCAATGGCATATTCTTTATGAATTGATATGATGATCGGTGGTAATTATCAACGTGGGACAGCATTTATGGTTGGAAGAGTATTGCATGTAACATTCTTTATTAGTTTCTTATCCAATTAATGTTCATTGTTATATTCAAGTTAAGAAATTAATTACGGGTCAATGCACTAATGAGGGTTGTCATGGCGAGAATGTGAATTAATTAAAGTTACCTCGTATTAATGCTGAGATCGTGGGCTGGTTTGTAGTTTATAGAAGTTTGATAATCGATCGCTAGCATTATTGGTTGTTGTTGTTGATTGCTTTGGATGATGTGTGGAGCATGTTTAATTTACTACAAAGTACTGCTCGAGTATTTTTTAACGTACTGCTACATGAAGGGAGCAAGGTACTGATATGTTACCAAAGTACTGCTATTGAAAATTTTCAAGGTACCGTTCCAACTCCAAAGTACTGCTCCATATTGCTGAAAGTACTGCTGCTAGTTTAGGTTCAACGTACTGCTCTTGTGACTGAAAGTACTGCTCATCGTTATTTTTCAAAGTACTGCTCGTATTACTTCAAAGTACTGTCCATTGTTTTTAAAGTACTGCTGCGTCTCATTGAAAGTACTGCTCGACTAAAGTACTGTTCTTGCAAAGTAATGCTTCAAAGTACTGCTACAAGATAATTTATGGAGACAAGTTGAGCGTTTTATGGTTTAATATATATGCATGATTTACGAGCAGTGAGGGGAAGTACATATGATTGATGTGAGATGATTTTACACACACATGGTTATTTGGTTCACACACACAGGAAGAAGATTTTGTTCTTAAAGGTTTCAAAAGGCTCGTTATTTGGATTATTGAATTAATTGATTACGAAGAAGATTGTTTATCACTTATTTGAAGGTGAAGTGGAGTTTCTTGGATGAGTGTTCTTATCATATCTCAAAGTGGGTGTTACACTTTGAAGATAACTTGTTCGTGCTTTATTGTTGTGACAAAGACTTGATGAATCTAGCAAAGGTGTGTGATTTACAAACTGAAGGTGCTCAATGCTCACATTTGCTATCACTTTAAGGAGTTACGTTTTGTACCCGTGCTCAGTGTCTCATCTAGTTTGAGGAGTTTGTTCAAGAGGTTGCGCCTACTTATACTTTTTGTGCTTCATCTCTC
>LBNU01021387.1:61640-98707 GCA_014162995.1 Artemisia annua | reverse complement strand
AACACATAGACATATTGATTGAATTGAAGTGAAGACTTATCTTTAATTAAGCATGAGGGTTCCAAGGGTTGGAAACCCTAAAAAGTATAGGAAATTCGACTTTAGGGTTTGCCCTAAAAGTTCTCCACAAAGTTCCACACTAATGAATGAAAATTAGAAAACTATATATAGATTTTACACTCTGACAGCGTCAGGTTATAAGGGCTGACGCCGTCAGCTCGCCGCCAATTAGTTTCTCGGATGGCCTAGATCCACTTCTGACGCCGTCACCTTATAAAATCTTCTGGGCCGTCACTCTTTAACTTTACTCCTGACGGCCTATAATTCCTAACACCTGACGGCGTCAGGTGTTAAATCCTCTGGCCCGTCATTTGAAAATTGGATTCCACTCTTTTGCAAGACTTTCTGACGGCGTCACCTTGTGACTTCTGACACCGTCAGGTTATAAATCACCATCTTTTGAGACTTTGTCGTTTTCTTCACTTTTATGCTCCAAAAACGTCCGAATATGCATGTTTTCCAGAATTCCTCTAAAAAGTACCTAAAATGACAAAATGAACGATTTAGGGCAATATTTGATCACATTTATACGAATTAGGCCTTAAATGACCCCCTAAAAGCGTAACACTTTTCGTCTCATCAGATGGTTAACCGATCTATCGATTGGGAGAGAAAGGGTGTTTGCCGGAAAATTTTTCCGGTGGCGGCGCTGGAATCTGCTGGTGTATGGCCGGAGGGGATGAGTTTTCCGGCGAGGTGATTTGTGTGAGAAGATAGAAAGAATTTTGGGGGTGTGTGTGTGTGATTAAATGAAATAAATAAATAATTTAGGGGTTTATATATGAAAAATTCCAGGGTAGGTTGTGAATAAAAGGAAGCGTAAGGTTGTAAAGGTAAATATCACGGGGACTACTCCTGCCAACGTAGTTAAACTTCTCGTAAAAACGGTTCGGGGTCCAAACGACATAGCAAACGGACTCGAAAAATTACGAAACTTGCGCCATTGTTCACGAAATAATTTTTCCAATAAAATCAAGCATAAACTTCAGAGTTTTTCTCAAACTCAAAATAAATCAAATAATTTGGCAAGTGCAATACAATTCGAGTTTTCTAGGTTGTGCTGAGTCAATCAAGGAATAAAGTTCTCGTTTCCAAATATATCTCACGCTTCTCAAGCCCAATTTAACATGCATTAAAAGTTTAAAAGTATCTCAGGTACGGAAATAGATATTTGGCTAGAAATAGGTTTTAGGAAAAGTACCAGGTGTTACATGGTGTATTATTCCAGCTACGTAGGGGAAGAGATGTAAGAAACAGTTTCTGATGACAAAAGACGTACACAAATGATTTTGTGTGTACTTCGGGTTTTTGGTGCTTCATATAATGAGACTTATTGCATCATTTCAACTACTTTGGGGGAAGTGGTCTCTGGATACTTTTTGGTTCGCATTACTTCAGCCTTCACAGGGAATAAAGATGAGAAGAACTACTCAAGCGTGAGATGATACGTTTCTGAGCTATCAAAGCTTCACATTGAGAAGGCTCAAATTCAGACGACTATTCAGGAGCCTCGAAAGCTTTGGTAGTGAAAGTTTAAGAGATATTGACTACTACGTGCAGACCGATATCCTCTTTTCGGTATTCAGGTCAACATCTTCTTAAACTGAATAATATCCTTTGTATATATATTAAACCTAAAAGAAAATAGAAAAATATTAAACTTATAAAAACCATAAAAATCAGAAAAACACAAAAATACCAAAAATAGTTTGTTTTTAAGGCATGTCTTCTGGCATCGATAACATTTACGGTCCTAGAAATGTCATTCAATAATGACACGGGTCTTTAAATGAAGTTCGAACGGAAGTTCAAAAAGTTTTTTGCAAAACATGCCTATATGGCTTAAGTTCAAAAAGTTTTCAAAACATGCCTATATGGCTTACACTCATTTCAGGCTGTAACCCGCGCTTCAAAAATGGCTTACAGTCTTTTCAGGCTGTAACCCGTGCTTCAAAAATATGGCTTGCTATTACTTCAGGTAGCAACTCGCTTTTCAAAATGGGGAAAACACGTCGCCAAAAAGACGGTTGTTCCTCGCAAAGGGTGCCGTTCATCCGCGTGAATTACTTTATATTCGTGCACCCTCGGAATGATGTACGCTTCAGTGCGTCATTTCTTGTATAAGAAGAGAAATCTTCTTTTTATCGCCAAATACTTTCTCTTCTATGATTTTTCAAGAAAGTATTTGTGCAAAACTTGGTGGTACCAGGAAATTTTGTTTGAAAATCAATCTGGACTTAAATTTTCATAAAATTTATCACACAATCAATGACAAAAATTTATCTTAATTTTAGCATGGGTCATTGATTGAGGGGGAGAGTGATTTAAAAATTTTATGTATCATCAAAATTCACTTTGTACATAACACAATGATCTGAAATGTGATGGTTATGTGTCAATGCATGTATTTTTCATGAGTTTCTCATTAAACTCCAAATCATTCAAAAACTCATCTTTTCCGACACATAACCATCCCCCTCATAAATTGAGGGGGAAATCAAAGATGTTCCTTCTATCAGACAAGTTTACACCTGACCACATTCTTTTCCCAAAAAGCTTTGAAACTTATTTAAATCAATTGAGATCCAAAATCTCAAAAGGTTTGAAATTTTTGATCAGGGGAGAGAATGTGATTTAAATAAGAAATCTGATAAAATGTGATCTTTTGGACTCAATATTAGGCTCCCTCATATGTGCTAAACTCTTTCGAATACCGATGCACATATTAAGGGGGAACAAAAGGCGTTTGTGGAAAAATACCAAAGACCGACCATTTACTTTAATGCACGGAGTTATAAGGATGGTTAAGGTTAGGTATGAGTTCCCATGATCCACCAGAACCGGAAGGATCTTCCCAGGGACAATCCTTTAGATAGATTAGAAGTCCTTAGGAATGATTGAAAAAAGGAGAAAAGTGAGAAAGGGAAGAGTGCCGACTGAGATAGAGCTAGGACTGGAACAAACCCAATAAGGTTCTAGTGATGAAGTCTCGGTAAGCACTGAAGGGGTTGAAGAATTAAAAAGAAACGAAATGAGAAAGGGTGAAAAGAAATAGCCCTCCATTTATTCAACCTTAGGGCAGAAACCGGGTTCAACTCATATGCTACTGGTGGTTACTAAGGTAACACCGGTATTGAAGATAAGACGTCATGGACCTAGTGACGCACTACACTAAACCTTCTAGCCACTCAAGTTCTCTCAAAAGAGCTTGTTTCATTCTCACGGGGAACCCTGTGCAATGTATCGACCGCTCATTGCGAGCCATGTTGGTACCTAAACAGGAGACGCCTCCCCAGTCTCTAGGAGCGGATCAAAAACGCACAATTGAGTCTAGAGCCAAGAGATCATCCATTAATCTCATTAGGACACACATCCAATATGCTTACTGTTTCATACACCGTGGAAAGTAAGAAATATATTAAGAGTCCTACGCATTATCCTTGTGGTATTGCCAGAACATCTGAGTGATATTCAATTATTCACAATGACGATGGAAATCCTTCTAGAGCGAACATCACACAAGCTCTTGGTAGGTGACATGTGAGATCCTGCAAGGATCAAACTATTGACAACTGGAAAGCAACGATGGGGCGATTCGTGTTTGAGTCAAACTTGTTCCAGGAAATGAATTGACGGATACTTTTGGAAAACCCTTTGATGTTCTCAACGAATTTCTTTCAAGCACATTGACTACGAATAATTTTCAAACAAAAGTATTTGACATAAAATTGATGTTTCTCATAAAACTCTCGTTGTATTGCAAAAACTCTCGATCTAGCAATATGCGATTGTTTTTCAAAATCAATTTCCTCATTAATCGGTGAATCATTAATTCACCGGTTCACTCACTCCGTGTTGTCTACTTTGAGATGCTCCGGTTTGAGAACGGCTAGTACAGCTGCGAAACCCTGTCAAGGAAATTCTTCGGAATTCTACCCGATCACAGGCAGTATTTATACTGATTAACGGGGAACCGTGGTTCTTGTAACCCTATTCAACGAAGGTGAACAAAGACACTTTCGTATGTTTATTGCTAACTGTTGTTTGCAGGAACACCCGACGGTTGCAGCTGATGGCAAATGAGACGTCAATTCATAACCTCATGCTTACACTCCACACTCACAATTAAAGACATCATTAAAAGTGAAAGATCAACAACAATGCTTCCGCAACTTTGATGCAAAATTTCATGATCCAGAAAGGTGTGAGCATGACGGTCCGATGGTCACTACATCAAATGGAGGCGAGTCCACAAAGGATGATTTGGAGATTTACTATGGCTGATGATCTCAATGAAAGCTCAAAGATCACAACAAGTCAAAGGAACTTATGCTCAAAGATCACTACTTACCGTACAAAGACAACACTTGAAGAATCAACAGATACAAGCTAGAGCTAAAGATCAATGTATAAAATGCTAAGATTCAATTTATTTTTTCTGGGGTGACCTCCCTTAGGGGGAGATTGTTAGGATTAAGAAAAAGGTTCGGTCACCCTATGTATTTACATACTTAGCATAGCTCTTAGTTTTGTATTTATTAGATTAGATATTATTAGTAGTAGTAGTTTGGTTTAATATATATGTAAATAGTATCGTGGAGTGGGTCGGGTCTTTACCCACTGTACTCACTCTACAGCCCGTTTCATGGGGCATTTTTATGTAAGTGTATATATACCATTTCCCAATCAAGGGAAGGGTTGGTTGATTTCAATAACACACATACACAAGTGTGTTTTTCTCTCTCAAGAAATCCTCCCACCTCTCTCTACTCTCTTTCTCTCTCTAACTTGTTAACCATGTTTATCATTTACTTCCATCTTCCAAGACCACCTAATTCACCACAAGAATCAACATATTACGATCCTACATAGACTTATTAAAGGGAGTCTTGATTGGTTTCCACTCTGGGAGGATGTTGCTGAACAGTTGGAGTTTGCTTATCGCAATCGATAAGGAAAATTAAAGATATAACATAACATCTGTTATAACATAACATCTGTTATATAGGAAATTAACTCAAATATGGTTGCTGAACAGTTTGATTTTCGTGGATTAAAACTAGCCTAAAATTAAAGATGTAACATAACATCTGTTATATAGGAAATTAACTCAAAATGGTTACTTTTTGTGAAACTGTTTCATTTGTACCAAATGTTAGTGATTTACTTGCTTGGTAATGTGTTTGACATTTATTCGTTCCAGGTTTGGCACTGCAGAACATTTCAACCATCTAGATTATTTGTTGCCCGAGTTGATATGCAAGGGTCTGCCCCGATATGTTGGTTTTTGATGCTAAACTTATATTTGGGACATCTAATTTTGTCGTCTTTTATGTTACCATTAAGCACGTTACTTGTTTCTTGCAGGGGCTACATGTTATTTTCACGGGTGAGGATGATACATGGGATGCCTGGCTAAAAATTCCCTCATCTGGATCTTCTGGCACAGTTCATTTTCGAGGGACTGGAATTAAATTGAGGCGTGGGTATGCTCCATCTCAGTCACCAAAGCCAACCCATGTATATTTACTATTTCATGCTTGGCAGATCTTATATTATGCAGGATTATTTGTGTCTTGGTTTCTTACAGTTCGTAACATCTGTTTATAGGATGAGTTACGTCAGCAGATAGAGGAAGAAATGGACGATTATTATTCACAGGTAAAACTAATGGCTTAGTGTATTGTGGATCAAAGGAAGGGAAAAAAAAGACGGAGAATCTCCAGATGCTGAGATTAGATCATTGGCAGATAAACTTGTAAATTTGACTGCAAATTCTATTATCATGCTTATATACCAGCAGCATTAACTGTGTACTAGCCGTACTAACTTTTAATCCTAAAATTTCCCATATTTCTTTTTTTGCAGAAAGAAGCTGATAAAAAGATCGAGTAATGAACCATGAATGTTGATGATGGCACTAATGCCATGACAGTTGTGTTTGGTAAGGAAAATGGAGGTTATGCAAGAGGAGTGGGAAGTGGAGTTACATATAAGAGGTATTTTAATCTTCCTCGAAGCAGAAAAGAAACTGATGAAAGACTTGAGTTACATCAAACTCAACTTGATAATAAGGCGGCGAAGAATCAACAGGTTTTAACTTATGGTAGTTGAGAATTTGATTATATATGACATTACAATTGTATATATATATTTGGTTCATTTATATACATTCGAGTTTTATTCAATTTGAAATACAATTGTATATTTATTTGCTTCATTTATATACATTCTGTTTTATATATATACTAGCAGTAGTAACTCTGCTCCAGCAGTACTAATGTAGTACTAGCAGTACTAACATTATTGGTCACTCTTTGTTTAATTCGATGTGTGACTAAATATTACAAAATGCCACACAAACTAATAATTCATGTGACCATTGAATGAACATTAGTCACACAAAACACACATGTCTGCACTTTAAACATCATATGGTAACACTTATTAACACTTTTGGCCACTGTTTGCTTAATTGTATGTGACTAAATACCCAAAACAAACATAGCTTGTGTGACTAAANTCAATTTAAACAACATATGGTCACACTTATTAACGCTTTTGGCCACTGTTTGCTTAATTGTATGTGACTAAATACCCAAAACAAATATGGTTTGTGTGACTAAATATTACAAAAGGCCACACAAACATAAAATTAATGTGGCCATTGGATGATCAATTGTCACACAAAATACAAATTTCTTCACTTTAAACAGCATATGGTCACACTTATTAACGCTTTTGGCCACTGTTTGCTTAATTGTATGTGACTAAATACCCAAAACAAACATGCGTTGTGTGACTAAATATTACAAAAGGCCACACAAACATAAAATTCATGTGGCCATTTGATGATCAATAGTCACACGAAATACACATTTGTTCACTTTAAAGAGCATACGGTCACACTTATTAACACTTTTGGCCATTTTGTTTTAAATTGTATGTGACTAACTCCAAAAAAACAACACCCATTGTGTGACTAAATCATCACAAACGTCACATTTATTGTATATTCATGTGGCCACACGACGGGAAATAGTCACACATAATACACATTTACTAGAAAGAATCATCTCAAATGTCACATATATTATATATTTATGTGGCCAAAGGATGAACAATAGTTACTCTCAAAAAACATTCGTGTGACTATAAGGTGTTTTCGGTCACTGATACTGAATAATCCAACAAAACTTGTGCCTAATTTGTCACACATATTCGGGGTTTTGGTCACTCTTTTTTGATGGAAAAAGGCACGAACTCAAAAATGTGACCATATGCCACCTACGGTGGCGGGACCTATAGTGACACACAACGAAAAAAACGTGTGTGACTATATGCATATCGTAACACATTCTTGGCGTGACCGAGACAACTTTTTGTACCAGTGTACTCTTACTCTTGTAGTGTTATGTTTTGGTGTTTGACTCGTATGTTTATTGTGTTGTGGTGTGTAACTGTTTCTTTTTAGACGTTTACAATTATCGATTTGTTTGTTTTATGAAATATGTGTCAACAGCTTATTGTGTATTTGGAGTTGAAAAAAATGTGGTGTACAATCTAATTTTAGGCTCATATCTTTCTTCTATGTTATCTCAAACAGCCAATTGAATCACCTTCGGTGTTTGAACATACATCCATTAGTATGTCTAACTTAAAAAGAATTATCAGATATACAAAATGAACAATGTGAAACACACTTTTAGAAGAATTATAATTATAAGAATGGGGTGTGAACTGAAATGAACAATCCAATTTGCCAATGACTGTATTAAAGTATCTATGTACTCCATAGCAGATAATGATAAGAATGAGATGTGCACTCAGTTGCATCAATTTAAAGGTTTAAGCTTTGATATGACCGGCTAAGGTTTCTCAATTACTCATAAGGCCTTCATTATAGGTTATGTTTTAAGATAATCAATATGGTGTTTAGATTGCTTATCTGTTACAGACTCTGGAAAAGGAACTCTTTATGAGTGGTAGGGTGTAAAAGAATCCTACTTATGTTTTCCAAGTTTTGTTAGTTGTTTCTTACTGTCGCTTATTAGTCGTGGGGTGTAAAAGGGTGGTTAGATTATGCCTCATACATATAGTGTAGCGAATTCATGCTACAACTTACATGGTCACAATTTTGTTGCCTTTTTTTGCAGAACAATAGACTGTACCTATGTTTTTTCTTAATCTACAAACCAAGAGTAGTAAAAGGGCATCCTGATCCTACTCAAAGCAGTCGATTACAGTCATGACAGATCCATTGGGGGTTGTAAACACAAAACATCAGGTATGGTTCTTTGTTCTTCTTTAAGTTCAGTAAGCTACGTAAATGATGATACATTTAGAAAACTATATAACTTAAAAAACATAATTACCTTTTTCAGCTTACAAATATAACTTAAAAAACTTGAACCTTGATACATTTTCATCAAAATATCCCCAAAACCCTGGATATTCCCACCAACCCTTAAACCCAAAACACATCTTCAAAAAGACAAAAACAACATGCATCAGTATGGCATGTTCTTCAGCTTCTTAATAAACGACAAAAGCTCTGCTGCTCGCTTTTGTTTCTTCATAACATTCACCAAGATCATTGACACCTCTGTCAAGTCTTGGGTTTGCAGATTCGTGAGCTCTGAAATGCTCTGAACAGAGGAGTCAAACTCAAACACCATCCCCAACTCTCCAAGCGCAAAGTCCCTCTCAGCCACACGATTCATTATCTCCTTTGTTTTTTTTCTTAGCTCCCCTTCATCCACCAATGTGACAATGACCTCCCTCTCGAACCTTACAACCATCATGTCTCTAACCAAGGTTGACCCAGCAGTAGCAGCTAACGCCTTAAAAAATGGCATAGATGTTGTCATATTTTATTTGTTATAAAAAGCTGCTTTTTAGAATGTATATGTGTGTGTTTAGATTGAGATTTTGGTTTGTTAGTGATTAATTTTTCCTGTTTGTATGTCACTTATAAGCACAGTTGCTTTAAATACAACCCTTGAGCCACACAAATTAATAATTACTCATGCTTCATTTCACTTTCACATACATAAAAAAATATTAATTGTGTGTGTTTGTTTAATGTGTAATTTGTCTTTGGTTATGATTGTTAATTTTTGTTTATATGTGACTAATAAGGGCAGTTGATTTGATTGCCACCCTTGAGCCTCACGAATGAACAGTTATTCATCATTAATTTCCCTTCCCCATGCATGAAGACACAATAACTACCCATCCTTTCACAACCAATAGCAGTTTGACCAAAACTAATCCTAACATAACTATATTTATATCAAAGGTAACACACATGTATTTCATAAATCATTTTTCTAACATAACTTATCATATCATCCACCCTACTACGTCAATCATCATCCATGGTTTCTTCTTCTTCCAACAACAATGAAATCAAAGAAGTATATGTGTCTTATAATTTGGCAACGAATTCAAGAGTCATGTCAACAATGAAATTACACAAGAGAAAGTTGTTTGAAGCGACTTGTGGAGGAGCGTAATGAACTCCAAAAGAAAGTTGAGGACCGCCAGATTCCACTTAAGGAGATTCATCATCTGGGTCCATTAAAAAAAAGAGTTGCTATTCTTGGTTCTCTACTTGAAACACAGGCACGGGAGCGTAACAGGATTATTTTGTTCACTGCTCTATTCAGTGATGGGATTCGTGAGAAGGAACGCCAAGTTAAGCTTATGGAGGTTCATG
The DNA here is from genome assembly GCA_014162995.1 of Artemisia annua. NCBI lineage: Eukaryota > Viridiplantae > Streptophyta > Magnoliopsida > Asterales > Asteraceae > Artemisia > Artemisia annua. Next base: position 88,926 of record LBNU01021387.1, on the reverse strand, counting down.
AACAAGTCTTCTCTGATGAAGATTAGAGTATGATCAGGATGCTTGTCTTTTGGGGTTATATTTTGGCAGTTATATTGTATGTCTTGATATTAAGTTTGTAGTTATCTTTACTTATGTGTATGTACTTAGTACTTAAGTTTGTTTGTGAATGTATCATTGCTCTTAATATTAATCGTTGTTGCTTTCTTTATTTTTTTCTTGTTTTTTGTTCTTTGTTAATTTTGTTTTTTGTTTTTTTATATGTATATATACTTTTTTTTAATCAAGAAAAGGTTAGGGTTTGATTGGTTTGTTGGTTGGTGTACACGGCTAGGAACAAAACACATATATGACTAGGGTTTGCTTGGTTTTGGCGGTCCCTTTTTCCCCTTTTCCCGCATATCCTATTGGGAACAATTCAACCACATCTCCAGCCTATTTAAACTCGCTTGCATACCCTAAGAACACACACAAACACATAATTAACATTGAAAGAAACACAAATAACAATGGCAGCAAATGGAAAGTTTACAAATGATGCTGAAGAATATGCCTTCATCTTAAACAACTCATTGTTGTTTGACGCAGTCTGATTGGCTCTGAAACAGTCAACGAAAGTCAACCAAGGATTTGGTCAACTAAAGTCGAACTATCTAAGAGTCAATGCAATAGCCAAAGGAGTATAGGAATTCCTCGGGTCGTTTAAATCCCGACGAGGAGTGAATTGTATCTAAAACGGATGAGATCAAGTGATTATGAAACGGAATTGGGAAAGTGAGATTGATTTAAATTAAACTAAGGGATTATGAATAAAAAGGTTAAACAAACACTACAAATGATCACTGAAAAATGCAAACGTTTACAAATCTAGAAATATACATATACGTTTAATTAAACGTACACGTACGAAAATAAAAGTGAAAATGAAAATCTGAAAATACCTAGGTGATGAAAAACATATTTTTACAATTCTAATGACAAAAGAAAATTTTAAGAAAAAGAAAAATATTTTTTAGACTTTTTAATTAATTATTATTAATTAACTAAGATTAATTACTAATTTAAATAACCTAAAAATGAAATAAATAATGAAATAACTTGGAAAAATGAAAATTTAAATTGGAAAAATCTAAAATAATATAAAACTAATTATAAAACTGAAAATCTAATTTTTTTGGCTTTTTCTTAATTTTCTAATAATTAATTACTATTTAAATATTAATTAAACTAAATTAAATTCTAATAAATACTAAATAACTAAGGAAAAATATGAAACTTTTTCTAAAAATACTACAAGACTACAGGAACTCAAGAAAAATATAAAAATGGAAAGTGCTTTTTGAAAAAGTGGAAAAATAAGCTAAAAAGCTTAAGCTTCTTAAATAGAAGCTATCACTTCCCTAAAAAGTGATGAATTTGTGTTTCCCTTTTTTATGAAACTGTTAAACTACTAAAATGATGAGACTTTAATAAAGACAAAAGTTTTGAAACTTAAAAACAAAGAAAATAAGAGCTTATGAGATAAGCAGTCAAGCTTTTGGCTTGAATGGTACTCAAAAGCTCAAACTAGCTACCAAACTGAGAACCAAGCTAAACTAAGATGAAAATAAGTTAAAGGAACTATGAATAAGTAATATGAACAAGAATTGAGCACTGAATAAGCTGAGGTAAGCAAATAAGCCAATCTCACTCACACAGTAAGCCAAACACCCCTGCAGGCAACTTCAAGGGCAATTTAAGCTTATGGAATAAGCTCAAAACACAAAATAAGCACTGATATAGCAAGATGGGGTGGAAAGGTCTCCAAAAAGTCAAAACTCGCCAAGTGGGGTCCACTGGAGAGCTTGTGAAGGGCTCATGAAAAAGCTTGAAATTCACTGGTGAGCTAATTGAATACAGAAAATGGGACAAGGTGAATGCTTAATGCAGCCCTATCAAATAAGCTACAAATTGAAAAATAAGCACAGGAACTTAAAGACTTGTGGATTGGCTTCTCAAAGAACCAAATATCACAAGATAAGTCAAACAGATAAGCTTTTTATGAGCTTAAGAAAAAGACCCTTCTATACTGACTATCAGTATAGAGAGCGGTTTTTGGAAAACTTGATGAGATAAATTAAGCACATGAATAAGCAACAAAGTGACAAATAAGCATACAACCAACAAGCTAGCCAGAAGGGCTTTCCAAAACACCAACAATTACAATCTAATTCCTAGAAATGACCAAGTTGCAAGCTTGTGAAAATTTGGCAAAAGCTGTGCACAGGGCACTTAATTGAAAAACAGCTAAATGGAGAAGCAATTTTAAGCAGTTTAACAAGCTCAACAAAAATTGAGAAAAATACTAGAGCAAACCAACCAGCAAAACACTAGAATGCCAAAAGCACAAGTCCCAACTCTTAAAATTGAGCCCTATGTGAAATTCTAAAGTTTATTCAAAAACTTTTTTCTACATGTTTTGACTTTTGATGAAAACTTGAAACTTTGACTTTGATGAACTTTGATTGATCCAATATGATTTTAAATGAAATATTAAACTGATTTAAAACTAATTTAAGCTAAATTAACAACTTGTGAAAGGATTTGGGTGATTATGCTACTAATAATTCTAACAGTTAAGACTTAAGAGGAAATCAAGGATCATTTTGACTTTTGAACAAAAGACTACTGGATTTATTGACTCCTAAGTCCTAACTAAGCCTCATGAAACATATATCAGCAACAATTAACAACAAAAACACAATGAGACACAGGGCACTGTCTTGATCCAAACACACCTTGAGATTGATGAAAATGGTATTTTCAAAGCAATTCACCAACTAAGACAATGAAATTGATTCCCAAATATATAAATTGAACATTTGAGCTTATGTGAACACAGAAGCAACACTATTAACAACAAAACACCAAGATTATCACTATGCCATTTTCACAGTTAAAATGAAAAATCAAGCAACAAAGGTTTATAATGAACAAGCTCTTAAACCAACACCAAGGATTCACTTAAGACCTATATCTAAACATGCAAGAATACATATTAATCCTCATAAAGCTATTTTACATTAGAATGCAAAAATAGAGGAGTAGGCTTACAAAAAGCTTCCTGCTTAAACCAAGTGAACCAAGAACCAAGTACCAATTCCTAATGACTTCCACAAGTCCCTAACCCACTGCCATCCATGATTCACAGTGCTCCAGCCATTCTTCAATCTTCTTCATTGATTTTTGATTTTTGATTATTTATGATAATTCTTTGTGATTTTTGATTTGTGAACCTAAACTGAATTTTAAAGTGTCTAAAAGCTTTAAGAAGCTTTCTGGGAGCTTATATGATCTAACTTAGTCCATAACAACACCAATCATTAACATTAAAACACAAATGGAAATTTTAGATAAAAATGGCACAATATGATTTGATCACTAAAACTTGAAATTAATTGATGAAAAAGATTCGAATTACACTGAGATTACTAGAAACAATACTTAGAAACTTTAAAATACAAAGAACTTGAGAAAATTTACTAAACGACCTAAATTCTACTAAGTTATACTAGATTACTCTCCACAATGCATCTCTTTCTCTTTATAGGGGACCTCTAGGGTTTATGGACCCTTCTGAACCTTTCCCACTCCAATTCTGAGCCGTTGGATGCTTGAAAACCAATCTCCACCATTCAACTGATTTTGGCGCCAAAAATATTTATAGATTATTATGAACCATTTGAGTGGATTAGGTGAAGCAATAAATGTTGGAAAAGGTTAATGAGACAATTAGGTGGCTATGGAGGTGGGGAGCCATGTGGGAGAGATGGGGAGGTGATAAAGTACCCTGGAAATGGGGAATGCTGTTGGGAGGGACGATGGTCAAATGGGTGTGTTTGACTGGGGAGTTATAACGGGGGAGTTATATTTTGTGTTTGGGCCGGGTTTTGTTTAATGGGCCAAGGGGTGATGGTTTGTGGGTTGGATTTGGTTTGGTTTATGAGTTATAAACAAAGGGTCCGGTTTGGTTTAANGGAGTTTATATTTCTTTTTGGGCCGGGTTTTGTTTAAGTTTTGGGCCAGGGGTTTAATGGGTTTGTTTTGGGGTTGGATTTGGTTTGGTTTATGAGTTATAAACAAAGGGTCCGGTTTGGTTTAAGTGTCAACACAAGGACCAAAGTTGTAATTTGACCAAACTTCAAGGACTGATTTTACACTTTTCCAAAAATAACCATAAGGACCAAACTTGCCAACTTCCAATAACAAAAGGACCAAAATTCCATTTTTCATTTTTCAAATACCCAAGGACCATTTTTGTAAATTTCCCAAAGTTCAGGGACCAAAACTGCCAATTTTGCAAAATTTCATTCAAGGACCATTTTTGACAACTTAAAACAATTCAAGGACCTTGAATGATAAAACTCCACATTTTTTTACTCCAGGGACTATTTTTGCCAAACTTAGAAAGTTGGGGGACTGAAACTGCCAATTCTGCAAACTTTGCTCGTTTTTCATTTGTTTTTAAACATTTTGCATTTGAGACATATAAAACACGATCCTTGGATATTTTCATCATTTTGATGTGATTTTGCGTGTTTTCAGATGTTTTGTGTTTCAGAATTGACCAAAAATGATGAGTGTTTGAGCACTCATCAATCCCCCACACTGAACTATTGCTAGTCCCTAGCAATATTTTATGAAAACTTGATGGATTTTAAGTCTCTTTACCAAAAGCCATCACTTCTGGAGTAGCCGAATGTTTTAGTTCAAGTAAGAACCATGGTAAACCGATAACCGTGTGATTTTGAGCAAACCACCAGCTTTCAACGGATTTGATAAGTCTTTACCAGAAGCCGTTTGCTTCTGGACTAGCCAACTCTTAGATAAAACATAGTTATTATCTTTGGTGAGCTGATTACCAATTATGGTTTTTCCAACGCCTTTACCACAAGCCATAATCTTGCGGGCTAGCCAACTCTTCACTATAAGATATGGTGAGTCGATTACCATACAATTTTTGGCAAGTTGTCAGCCGTAAACGGATTTGAGATATCTTTACCAAGAGCCGTTTGCTCCTGGATTAGCCAATCCTTTTGTCGTTTAGACATGGCGGACTGATAACCACAAAAATTTTGAAATAAAGTGAAAATTTTTTGAAAAATTTTGGCCAAAAACGGGGGTACTAGATGATATAATGTGATAAAATTCGCTAGAATTTCCCCCCCACACTTAGAATTGAATATTGTCCTCAATATTCAAAGTCCCGGCTATTATGCCGAATCTTCGAACGGAAGGCGAGACAATATTCTAAGCTAACTGCGGAAATTGGATTTTTTACTTTATTTATATTATTCAAACAATCATACACTTTTTTTTTTTTTTTTTTTAAGAGAATTATAGGTGTCTACACACAAACGTAACAAGTGTTACGGTGATAGGTTCTGTAAATAATGTCATTGTTTTCTGACTTGTGTGTGAGTCGAGGATGGGGATATTTGTGTGAACTTGGATGGTGATGTAGATCCAAGAAGTCTTGTAACTAGATTAGTTCATGTATTGGTTGTGAGGAGAGTGATGTCCTAGTGTGTAGGTTAGGACTTAGTCGAGTCATTATGTAAAGACTTGGATCGGGTGATGATCCAAGTGAGTCATGTGTGTAGTCTTGGTTCAGGTGAAGAACCAAGTGAGTCAAGTGTGTGAAGGCTTGGTTCGGGTGAAGAACCAAGTGTGTCTAAGTGTGAAGGCTTGGTTCGGGTGAAGAACCAAGTGTGTCTAAGTGCGAAGGCTTAGTTTGGGTGAAGAACCAAGTGAGTCAACTATGTGAAGGCTTGGATCGGGTGAAAATTCAAGTTGGACAAGAGTGCTTGTTCGGGTGGCCACGTGGGCCTTGGAGTAGATTGGTTCTAGCTACGATTAGAACTCGACATTATGCTTAGTGTCGTTAAACCTTGTTAGGTCACCATTTTACAACAAATAACCACATAATCTTTAGAGAGAGAAAGTAAGTTAGAGAGAGAGTGTGGAAGGAACTCTTGTAAATGAAAATAATGAACTTTGATTAATGAGAGAACCAATACCCTCCAAGGAGGGTTACAAGAGTATTTATACTAGTAGCCTAGGGCTTCTCATGACTTTGACATTGTTACACATATAGCCCTTAGACTTTTACAAAACATGTAAACATGAACTAAATAACATGAAACATTGATAAAACTAAACATAATGATATAGTAATGCAACCTATTACAAACTTAATGACCGACACTTCATAATAATAAAAGACGATCCTAACAAACCTTGTGTAAGCATGTATACGGATTGCTCCGCCTGAAGGAGTATGTTGATATAGTGATTGATAACTCTCGAGTGTGGTACTCGGGGAGTGGAGTAGGACGGAGAGTGAGCTTCGTGCCGAACCACTATAAATTGTCGGGTCTCTTGGTTGTGTTCTTTCCTTACTCTTTACTTTACTTGTTTATTTATGTATGTTGGTAGTTAATTTGATATAACATAACAAGTAGAATTCGACAAGTTTGCAAAAGAATATTAACCGGACCTAAAAATGGCGAAACATTTAAACAACTAAAAAGAAACGGTGAAACTACTCAACCCCCTTCTAGTTTCCACAGAATGGTTTGGATATATGTGTTATAGTGAAAGTGAGTATAGGGCTAGTTTGATGTGTTACTTAAGAGGGATTAGGATAAACAGAGTGATGCTTTGATGTGCCAAGGTATGTGTTAATGGTGAATGATTATGATGGTTTGATGGTTAAGATGCATAATGTGTGATTGATTTATGATATTATGTTATACCCGTTTTACTTACTAAGTGAAAGCTTACTGGTTAATGTACAATGTTTTGTAGGTTTGTATTTTGATACTATGGCTTGGAATAAGGAGTAAGGCTTGGATATGCGAAGATATGATAGTTGAGTAAGAAGGTAGGAGCTAGGTAGAATACCGAGCTCAATGTCCACGTTATACCCCGTTGGTCTTTTAATGGTTTGGTAAATGTGTCGTTAAGTGTCAAAGTGTATAACATGATCGTTATAGTATTTTGAATGGTCAAGTGGTGGTTATATAAGGTCGACGTTCAAGTTGGGTCATAAGTCAAGTTTATGTAAATGTCAAGAAGTCTTTACGTCATGTGGTTATGATGGTATTTAGGAGGGTGTTTGGCATTTAGCCAATATCACCCATTTCGCGAAGCTTTGGTCAAGACCTTGTATTAATAACTTTTCAGTATATTGAATATGTCAACAATTGTAAGCTTTCAAATGGATATGTGGTGGATAGATATATTGGGTAAAAGTGTGTGGTTGAAATGGATCCTTAATGGGGTGTTTGGAATACGCGGGTTTCCACCCAATTTGGTATATGAACGGGTCATGTGTGCATGAGACATATTAGGTATGTTAAATAATGTACGTTGGTTAAGTATGGGGTGTGATGAAAGTGGATTAAGTAGTTTGGAGTGTAATGGGTCATAATGGGTTTATTGCATAAGCCGTGAAATTGTACATCTTGGTTCTGAGTTTGTGCATCTTGATTCTGGTTTGTGCATCTGATTTTGCTCATCTTGGTTATGATTTGTTCATCTTGGTTATTAATGTGTGTTTTGGCAGATTTTCGGTAATCTTTGAAAATTCATACTTTTGAATCGTAAGTCATTACGGGTCGCACCACCCGCCTGTTTTGAAGGTAGTTGAGTCTAGTTACTTATAAAAATAGTCTCAAAAGTTGATTTATAATAGATTTTCATCAGTTTACAAAAGAATGACAGAAAGTCCGTTAAAGTCAAGTCGTTTCCGCATAAAGTTTCAAAATTCTTGGTCAAAGCAGTCACGGGGTGCAACAATTTAATCATAATGGATCTTTAAAATCTATCAGTACATCTCTAGAAAAAGTTTGCATGATTAAGGCTGCAAATGAAGTTGGTTCTCCTGGAAATTTGGATATCCACACTAACCCAGGTTTATGTGATTCACAATCATGTGAGGACTGTAACTTTAAACAAACCCAAGGTAGGAACGTTGGTTATTCTCAGCAAGTACAAGATAGACATGACCGAATAATGGACATAGTCTCAAATGAGTGAAGTACCGTCTTAAAAAACCATTATTGTAATCCAATAATAATGGTTAATGAGGGATCTGAACAAGCTTGGCCGTCCTGCAATCCTTTCCATAACAAATGTGACGGGGGAGATAACGAGAAATTAGACAAAAGCCAAAGAATCCATTTGGATGGACGTGTTTTTACGGGATCGAGAGACGTGACATCGAATTTGGGAATCTATGAATGGTACAAGGTTTGGTTCGGAAATACCATAATTAACGAAGAAGTGATAAAAGGCTTACAACGGGACTTTGACAATTATCATTTGGCCATTGCACTTGAAATAGAGGATTCACTTGACGAATACCCAATTCATCGTTCAGATAAACCTTTTAAGGAAAAAATTTACTCAGCCAAGATAGGCGAATGTTCCAAAAGCTCCTTCTCTGATGACTAACAAAAAGATGATAAAAATTTCACGATGAAATGCATTAATCATGATAAGGAACTTAAGGGACGCGACTTTTCATTTGATGAATGGCTAAGAAAAAGGTTTGGGACTATGAACATCGACAAGAAAAATAAACTTAAGGTGTTCATGGAATGGATGATCGATAGCTATTCGGATGAATCCGATGTACTCGATGGTAATAATGATCCCTACAATAGAAGTTTTGAGACGTTCAAACTAGAGTTCAAAAGAGAAGTATTGCAACTTTTGGACGAGTATGGACTAAAGATTGGGGTAAAGGGATACATGCTCCAGGATATTTGGGAGAAATGTGAAAGACTTCCAAGAAAGGACGAACATTTTGGCATGAAGTGGAATTAGAATCAATGGAAGTTCATGGTTGTCAAATTGAAGGGGTTAAATATGACCCACCAGATGTTAAGCTCGAAACCTTTAAAGTGAGAAGGTACAGTATTGAGGGAATAGGAAGCTTCATAAGTGCTGACAAGGCTATTAACAAACTACTTCCAGTTGGTCGAATTAATGGAGAAAAATTCAAAAGTTTGATAAAAGAGGAGATGAACACCAAACTTGGTGTGCGACCTATGGACTAACCACGACCATGAGTCTAACTTAAAGACTCGATAATAAATAAAAGTGCTCTTTCGGGAGACAACCTGAATTATCCATTTTCTTTTCTTTTTTATTAGTATATTTTGTTTGGTATGTTTTGTTGTAATTATTTGCAGGTAATCGAGAAAGATAAATGGTGGAGGAGATGGATTTGGAGTTTCCACTTCAAAGAATTTGCCTCAGAAAGCATCTATGGCGTAGCTCAAATCATGACTACGCCATAGCATCCTCCAGGTGTCAGACATTTGTCAGGTTTCATTACCTACGGCGTAGTACGGAATTATCACTACGCCGTAGCTTTCTCCTGTACCAATTAAATTTAAATATTTTTTATAACAAATGTACTTTGACCTTTTATTATTTTTTAAATGAACTTTGTGGGTGTGTTCACTGTAAACCCTCACGAGACTTCACTCGTCCACTTGGAACACTAAGTGGTTTAAAAGGCTTGTTGCATACACTAAATGCAACCATAATTCCTATGAAAGTGAGTTATGATTTTTATTTTCTTTTGTTTTTCTTTTTAGATTTTATGCTTGTGGTAGTTGCGTGATTTCAGGGATATGAAGTTTGCTTAATGGGCGAAGTGAAGGCACATTTTCTCAAACATGATCCTTCTATCATTTTCAAGAGTAAATTTCAGGGAAGTTTTTGTTCCAATTCTAGTTATCTCCTTTACTTTATTGCTTATTTGCGTACAAAAGGGACTTTATACATTTCAAGTGGGGGACGGGAGTGGAATTATAAATTGAACTTTATTTGCCCCATTTTTTCTAGTTTATTTTCAAAAATTATGCCATTTTAAAAATTTTGACATGTTTTTTCGAACCTAACTAGAATAGACCTTAGCCGAGCACATTTGACCCTTAATATCATGGTGAGGTTTAACCTTTTCAGTTTCCCCTTATTTACCCCAAATCCACCAAAAATATGAGTGTGCCAGTAGTTTGTAAACTTTAGAACTTGACCGTTACATTATTTTGAGACCATGGATGAGTAGTGTGTTGAGTTTTCTTGATACATTTGGAAGAAACTTTTTGAAAAGGCAATATTTTAGGATTATCACCCAAATAGCCTATATGTGTGGATTTATCGATTAGTCACATTGACTCTTCGACCCCCGTGTTTAAACCCTTTTGTTGCACTCATCTTTAGTGCAAGATACCCTTAGATACAGACTTTTGAGCATATCCTTTCGTTTCTTACCCTTATAATTATTGTTTCAATAAACCTATTCGCCTTAGCCTACCGTGTAGTCTTGGTCTATGATTGGGAAGTCGCCACTTGCCATAATTTAAGGATCGAGTAAAGAGATTCAGAAATCACGCCTACGTTGAAGACTTATCTTTGAAGGTCACTTAAGATCCCCCAAATATTCCATGTATGATTCATCTCAAGTGGGGGGATGTGTTTATTAATTTTGTAATTTAGTTGTTATTGTTATTTAAAAAAAATGTGAAATTCCGTATGTAGATAGTTTATTTATGGTGCAACTATGTATAGCACCTTGTTTTGAGCTTATAAAGATTTAGTATCGAGGAGGCCACTTCGATCATGTATAAAGAATTGAGTTGGTTATATTTACCAACATGAAGACCAAGTGTTATGCCCATCATGACGTCCGCTAATGGCATACACACTTGATGTGTGATCCAGTTTTTGCGTCTTGGAGCTTTATCTTTGGATGAATGGCAAGTGGTAACGACTCGATTATAGGCTAACACTATTTGATTTCATTTTTATTTTACACCATTTATGTGCATCCATTGTCTTATCCTACCCTTTAGTTGTGAATCATGCTTAAGTAAGAGATTTGAGCAGTCATTGGTGTCTTGCCCGGCATTCCGGTCATGTATCAATGCCTTTCTCACCTTATGTTAGTAACAACACTACACCTTTACCCTTATATTTGTTCACCCAATATTGCCTTTAAAATTGTTTTGACCTTAGCTCTAGTGGTGGAGATTTGTGTAACCACCAAGCCTATGATAGAATACATACTATGACTGTGCGTTGAGTGATCACCCCGAAATTAACACTTAGATTAGAGAGAGCATGAGTGTTTGTTCCTTTTTCGTGAGGTGTTCGGCTTTGATATGTTCTATCATATGAAGTTTTTAAATTTATATCTTCTAGATTCTCGTAAGATATCTTTTTGAAAATTATTCTAATAAGGTCTACTTGAGGGCAAGTAGAGTTCAAGTGTGGTGATATTTGATAACATCAAATAGTTCCGTTATTTTAGTGTTAATTTTCCCCTATTATGCTCATTTTTTATCTCATTTACTTGGATATATACTGTTAATTGCTTATTTTCATTTTCAGGACAAAAATGAGCAACGGAATGAAAAGACGCAGATTTGGAAGGTTATAATGAATATATTAGAAGTATGCTGATTTTTCACTAACTAGGCATAGAAGCACTCTCTACCTACGTTGTAGCACCCAATTACACTGAAAAGATAAAGGAAAGATGGAAGAGAAACCTGAAGTTGATTCAAGTGATGAAGAAGTGGATTATTCTCAGATTCCACCTGAATTTTGGCCTAAGGATATGCTTGAGAAACTTATAGAGGAGAAGCTTTAAAACTTCAACAACAAGAATACTTAGAGCTTGAGGAAGCAGAAAGACTTCAAGCTGAAAAGGTTGCAAATGATCTTAAAGCTTATGAAGCATGGGAGGATGTGTTAATTAAGACTGAGGTTGACATTGAGTTTAGTAAGCTGGTGAAGATTGAGGAGCAAGAAGTTCCTAGTTTTGATGTCAAAGCTTGGTTAAACTCTGTTACTGAAAAGAAGAGGAAGGAAGTTGCTGCTGCTAGAAAGAAGAAGAAGATTCTCAGAGGGCCAACACCTTTACAGCAAAGAAGAAATAAGGAAAAATATCTTAACAAAGTTAAGAAATTTAAAATGGCTGTTCTAAGGGAAAAGACTGACTCTCAAATTGATGAAATGTATCACTATGCTAGAACTGAGTGTGATAGGATTATTGCTATAGGTTCTAAAGAAGATGAAGAGATTATAGCTGAAATGAAGAGAAAACTCAGAGGTGATAAGTCTACTGGTGAGTCTGAGAAAATTAAAGAGGTTGAAAGTACTGCTAAACCTAATGATGCAGAGCAAGAGAAGAATACACCTGAAATCCAACCTGTTCTCTCTGATGAAAGCAAGAAGAGAGGAAATATTCAGAAAACATTTGCAAGGAAAAAGAGAAAGGTTGATGGTGCTGGTGGTTCTGGACTGAATAAGGGAGAGAGTACTGGAGATGAGACTGACAGACAAAGAGTGATGACTCTTACTTTTCTTTCACCACACAAAGAACCAGATCTCTTAAATCCTACACCTCTAGATGTTAAACATCCAATTGTATCATACATAGTGGGACTTAGGGATTATGGAAGCAAGAAAAGAATTATGTGGGCTTTTGAAAGAACTAATGGTACATGGACTCACTTTCTATCATTTGAGCACATGATGTACCATATGGATAGAAGTGATGTATGTGATCTCTGGAGGCTTTATAAAGAGAAGTATGGAGCAGCAAGACCAGAAGATGGAAATGAATTGATAAACTATTACAGGTTAAAGCTTATGTTTGAACCTAATGATGGTGATTTTGAATGGAAAGCACTCAAGTCTGGAATTGTTCAAAAATGGTATTTGTATCAGTCTTGTGGTGTTCATTCTTTAACTGTTGGAGGGACAGTCATCTTTATGCTTGCTGAGAAGAATTATCCAGTGCTTAACAATCACACAGCAATCATTTTCCAGATGTTGAAGCCTAAGATGCTTCATTTGCAGCATGAGTTTGATGAACAGGCTTATAACTTAGTCACCAAATATGAGAAGATACTTGTTGATAGTGGTGAAGTTAAGGGGTAAGTGTTTGGAAGCATCCTCTTGGTGGTTATTCGTGCTTATAAGAAACTTGATGATTTAGGAGGTAAATATCAAGTTTAGGGGAGGATTGTTGGGTTTTAAGTAACTCTGCTTCTAATAAGATCAATCTGCTGCTGACTGACTCTGCTGCTGGAATTGTGACTCTGCTGCTCATATTGAAGAACTCTGCTGCTCAGAGTTAATTATAGTATTGAGTCATGTATTTATATTAATGATTGTATTAAATATTCTATAGGTTTAGAATATCGTTTGTGTGTGTAAGAAGTCTTTGTAAACCGTGTAGGCTTCCTTGTCTATAAAAGGAGATCCCTAGGGTTAGAGAATGTACGTGTATTAGAAAAGTCGAATTCATTTCAAGGTTGTTAAACCCTAGCATTGTAAGAGTGCTCGTATAATTAATATATTGAAGTGTTTAGTGTGATATTCATTGTTCTTGTGTTCATCTTAAGTTATATAATATATTCCGCATATTATATAAGTTTCTATTCAAGTCAGCCTCTATACTAGATCGTTTGCTCAACTGGGATCAACAGCATTACTTCTCAAAACATGCACTCAAGCACCTTTTGGAAACATGACAATATCCGAGATACCGTTGAGACGACAATATTCAAGTACACAAGAAGACTTGGCCGGATACGTTTAAACCGATTAGTTTGAGTCATGTTTAGTGATTGCAATAGATCTATTCATGTCTAATTAATATTAGAGTTTTGCAATAAGATTTGTCTAATTAATATATGCAATCCCAAATAGTGCAAAGGTGTTTAGATGCATCCGTTCATTTTCTCTTCTAATTTGCTTCATTAAATACATTATAATCATAGAAGTCTAATAGGCTATTCATGTCCTTAGAAGATGTTATATACACTAACATATTTCAAATATAAATAATACAATTTACATGAAAACAAATATTAAATCCTCAAATGAACAAAAATCATAATACTCTACGATATCATCCTAACTTTCTTTACCAACTTGGAATAATACTAAAACTCAAATAATGTGATTAAGCTACAAGCAATAATGAGATAAAAAGCGATGACTACTACGTTATCTAATTAATATGTTGTTCGTCTACATGGTGTCATTAAAGTTTATAATGATTTTATTATGCCATCGGCTAATTACTCATATCAACTATTTGTATAGAGTTTCGGAATGTAATAAATTATACTCCGATTGTAGTGAACCAAGTATTCAGATGATACAATGTCTCGGATAGGTTTGCTATTTTAGATCATATGATGATTTTCATAATATATTTAGACGCTTATAATCTTTCAATGACGTTATCATAATTTAAACATTTTATTATGAACCATAACTAAGTGTCTCCGATTATTACTTAAAACAATTAGGTATAAATGTTATATTGATATATTTAATTACTTTCCCTCAAAAAATGTGTTAAAATCACGATCTACAAAAGTATCTATAGTTTACGTGAGTTATTTAGTACTATTTAATAATATGCTTGCATTACTTGCATGAATAATGTTGGTACGCGCGCTGCATGTAATGTAGGAACAATGTCACCGATAAAGGTAAAATAACGCTCTTTTGTAGTGGTGAATTTTAGTACATCCAATTTAAATAATAAAGTTAAAGCAGTTTGCTAAAATAACAAAATACGGCAGATCAAGAACATCAACTTGAATAATGAATAAAAAGGGAAAAAAATACATAATTTTGGCTTGAAGCCATTTGTAAAATTATAATAACAAATAAAAAATTTGAGTTTTAGACATAAGCAACAATTCAATAGTTTATTCAAAAACAAAACCGGTGCATCGCACGGGCCATGAACATGAACTCATTATTATCATTGCGCTCATGCAAAAACATCATATCGAAGCAGATAAAAAACTCAAACTGCTCCTAAAAGGCTACATACAAATAAAACATATTCTAGAGGCCCAATGCAAATAAGAAACCAAACATGATTTAAAAGTTACCTAAGTCCCAGTCCAAGTAACAACAAAAACAAAATAATAAATAAGATGCAAGGTAATAAATAAGAGTATGAAAAGATCAAACCAAGACAAGAGCATTAATAGTGGTTCGGCTATGATGACTCTTAATTATAAATTGTTGTATATTCAACAAATCAACAAGGATCTCCCGCGGCAACCTTAGTTAGAGATTGTTTTATATTCGGCAATTTACACAAAAATTACGCAATGAACACTTAGATACAAACTTTGTACATAGCACTGGTTCTGAACGACTTGTGTCATTTGATTTTAACTTGAACCACATTTACTGCATGTTACTAAGAGTAGGATTTTTATGTTAATGTCGAAACGGCCCTTATCTCACATAACATCACGTTGTATTCGTAAATTTCTTAAAGCACAAACAAACAAAAATCACTGAAATTATTTGCAGAATTAGCAAAGATATCAGTTTCTACAATCCACAAAGCATAACTTAAGTATTTATCTATTTTAACTGGAACTCAATTTGTTTTTGAAAGATTAATAATAATAATAATATAAAAAAGTCACCATGGGAAGATTAATAGATGAGAAAAACAAGTTGGTAAAAAATAATAAAATTTTCAAATGTATGAAAAGATGAATAAGTTAAAGTTGCTGGTTGATGGAGGAAAAATAGATGGGAAAGTAAGGAAGGGTTGTGGGAGGAAGAAACAAAACATTACATTTACGGAAAAAAAACAGGGTGCCACAAAAGAGGGGGTTCAAGGGAGGATGAATCAATGGTTCATTGCAAAAAGTGTGGGAGGATGGAGGAGATTCACGGGAGGATGAATGATAATTATTTAAAGGTATTTTTTATTATCGATATTTTGCGAAAAATTTCACCACCAAATGGCCTAGTGGTAAGATCTGTGGTTTCCTCACAAGAGTCCAATGGTTCAAACGTCGCTTAGTGTGTGCGTTTGAGGGTCTTCATGAAAGGGTCGGAAACGGTCTCGGGATTAGCCCGATGAGACTGCGTACATCTGAGTAAAAAACTCTCGCCTTGCCAGCTGGGTAAACTAAATAACAAAACCTCATTCGTTTACCTTAATATTTTGCGATTTTTTAATAATAAAAACTTTACAAAAATATAGCAAAACTGATATCAAATTGAAAAACATCAAAAAACACGTTTATCGGCATGATATGTTTGATGACAAAAATTTATAATTTTGCGTATACATGAGATTAAAAGATGTTAGAGTTGTTCTTGTATGAATTAGCTGAGAGTGTCAGATTTTGTAATGCAAATTTCATTCGTTCACTTATTTGAGGTACACATTCAACAATATGTCATAACATGAATTTAGTTGGAAATAAATGGCATGTTTAGTTATAAAAATGAAAATTTCACTACATTGGATAATGGAAAGTTGAGATCATTTTGTTTTTTATTCTCTAAGTTAGCTGTCGATTTGAACAGAGAGAGCCGAGAGTAAATACATAGTCCATTCAAGATAGATGTCTTTGAACACGAAAAATAGTTAAATCACTAATATGTTAAAATAGAAAATAGATTATGACAATTGACAATAATAAAGACAATAAGAAAACAGGGAATGATAACTTGAGTTAACACCAAAAATCCCGCTACGTCAGCGTCATATTATTTTTAACACCAAATAACATAACACTAAAAAACTCCCGGTAATCATAACACCAAATAAAACCACTTTTTGTGACCCACTTTCAAAAAATAGAAAAAAATAAAAAATAAAATGGAAACGGCATTGGGGTAACTTGGAACAAAACACATGGGGGAGTGATAACTTGAAGCCAAGTTATGTTATAACTTGCTTTAGGCTAGCAACGTAAGTTACAATGCAACAACAATGTGAACGAGCTGGAAATGGTGATAATGCTTTAACGGCGTTAAAAAATGGACACCTTGGATGTATTGCGTTGCTGCGTTATTACTCCGTTCGCTCTAATATATGATATTATTATTGTCATTATTGTAATTATAAACAAATAAGAATGGAAACGTGGGTGACTTAGCATGAGTTGAAATTAACTTCATGTAACGTGCTTCCCGTCCAAAAATTGGTGCTCTTATAAAGATGCCCCCTGATGTTAATTTTCTAAGATATTGATTATAATAATGAACTGGCTAGGCCAGATATATAATAAAAAAAGTGATATGGCAATTTCACAATTTGCCATTAACTTCTAATAGTTAAAACAAGGGATAATTATCTTTAAAAAAAATCAAACTTGACAATTTTTATTATTTTATTATTATTAGTACCTCCGTCCCAAAATTATAGTCCCCTTTTGACTTTTTCGGTCTTTCTTTCTCAACTTTAACTTTAAATATTTTTGTTTGTGTTATACAATAGTTGATGAAAATTATACCAATGAAAAATACATTTAAAACTCAATCTATTCATATATTTTGCATCAAGTATTATGTAATATAAACAAAAATATTTAAGGTCACAGTTGAAAAATAAAGACCGAAAAAGTAAATAGGGGACTATAATTTTGGGACGGAGGGAGTATTTTTAGGCATCCAAACTTTTTTCCTAAAGGATTCAATTTTTTTTTCCTCTCTTTTTAAAAGGCAATAATTTTATTAAAAAAACTAGCAAGAAGCTAGAAAGTATATCAATGAAATACTTGACCAACACGACCCTATCAATACAGCGACTCTAAAATAAACATCGTGAATAACCAAACAATCAAAAGAATAACCTCTACCACCTCAACTCGAAAACGCTAACCATTTAAGGGCAATCACCCTGTAAGAAGTATGGAGCAAATGGAAACCAAATACGACCACGACCACAACTTTGACCCTTGTACAAAACTCACCGAAATCTTAAATAAACCAATTTGAAACATAATATCAAACGAGGTGGTTGCATGGCGAGATTCAAAAAGAGTTGATGGAGAAATACCCTCAATTGTTCGAGAACCACAACGTCAAATAGTAGCCCTTGAACCTTTGCTAAACGACCTCATCTGTACAACGAACCATAAACACAAACCACGACCTCACAACCACCACAACCTCACCATCACCACTACCTCATAATCATACGACATCACTAATGCAGGTTTTCTGACCAGATTTTACTATTTGTAATTGTCTCGTTTGCCTATGGTCTACCTAATGCACTCACGGGCAGTGTACCCGGTCGTGTGTACTGTAGTATTCTGTAAAACCGAGGTCGTCCAAGAGCTATGTGTATCTAGATTCTAACTTAAGTCTATGTCACGTTTTAAAGGGGTTTATGTATGTTTGATTAATTAAACTAAATAAACAGAAATGAAATGCGGAAAGTAAATTAAGTTGTAAAACAGTAGGGTGAAAGTGTACTAGCCTATTTGTTCATCCTACATTTTTATGACTATGTTTTCTAATTAAACTTCCTATCGCTTCAAGTGGGGCATAAGATTCACTAGATTCATTTGGTCAATTCGTCTGTCTATCTGGACACCAAAGGTCTGGATCCTTATGGCTGTCAAGGCTTATAGGTAGACTAGTTTGAGTCATTAAGCGCAACTACATGTTAGATTAATTCTTTGTGTGATCCGGCCTCTCGGATCTTAGACCACACATCTAACTTCTTAAGTTCATTCAACCTGGAGGGTGATTCTTTGGTCAATTCGCACGCAAGGGGTTTGGTAGTCCTTTGGTCAATTCTTACCAACCCTTGCAACCTACTCTATGGTCCTTTGGTCAGTTCTCCTAGTGTAATGCGTACAACCGGTCTTCAAAACTACCGAAACTAGAGGATCTATCGAATAACTAAGCATGCAAACACTAGAAACGATAATAAAAGCACGAAAACATAATCAAAAAATGTAGGAATCATAACTTTGGTGCTAGCCGATCATATTAAAAAGTACAGCGGATTCAATGTTTTATGTAAATGAAAGACATGGAATCATAAATGTAAATTGAAATTGAAAAGCTAAAACTTATGGATGTTATGTCGTGATCTCTCCTTTGGAAATGCTCCGTATGCTGCTGAGATTCGTCCTCTTGGAACCCTACTTCGTTCTTTGAATTTTTGTGGTGTGGAAGATGTGTAAAATGCAGGAAATAGGGCTGGTATTTATAGGCCCGACATAGCTACGCCATAGCCTCGAGTTGCGATTACGCCATAACTAGTGTAATCCTTGGACGATCTTATCCAATAGTGATAGTTACGGCGTAACTCAGATGATTAGTTACGGCGTAATCCTTGGTAGCAACAATTACGCCGTAATTCCTCTACATAGCTACGCCATAATCTTTCTAGGGTTTCCTTTACATCGTAATTTTCTTGTGTAGTCTTGAACCCCGTACTGTGCCACATTTACGCCGTAACCTTATGTGTTGGTTACGGCGTAACCTTCTTTATCTCGAAATTCCTTAAGTCTTGAAATAGTTACGGCGTAACCCCTTGTGGAAGTTACGCCGTAATCCTTGATCAGTGTTGACTTGGTCTACAATCCATAGCTATGGCGTAAATAGAATTTAGAGTTACGCCGTAGTTTCTTCAAAGCATACTAACATGTATATTTGCAAGTGCATTTCCAAATACGCGTCTCTTTTGCTCCTATGCTCACTTATAACCTGGAGACAAAATATAAGGAAATCAAAGTACATATCTGTAATACCTAAGATTTAAAACTTTACAAAATGACCAAAATGCCCTAAGAATTTAAAACTTGAATAAAAGCTTATATAATTATTAATAAATCACAAATAATTACACAAGAACTTCATACAACTTATGAAATGAAAAAGAAAATTGACAAAAAAATAAAATATTAACCTTAGGGCACGTTTCCTAGGTTGGTGAAGGTCCAAGGTAATTTATTTAAATTGTACATAATTATTTATGGTTAAATTAAAGATAATTAAGGTAAATATATACAAAATAAATAGGAAAAGTCAAAAATCTGAATTGGTAATGATCCTAGCCCATTATACTCGGCCATAATAAGTTACAAGTCCCCTATATACCTCCCAAAATCCCGTAATACATTTTACACCAAAGAAAACCCTAAAAACCCTAGCCGACAACACCAAGAAAATCACCACCACTCCATACGATTTTTCTGAAGCAATTAAACAATTTTCCTGGGTCCTTGGAGATTATTAGAAGCCTAGAAAAATAAGGATTTGTCATTTGGAAGTTTGGTTCGAAGGTGGTGAATTTATTTGGGTCGAATAAACCCTACCAAGAAGAAACAATTCACACAGCCATATCCATGCATGTTTATACTCTATATGATCTGTATAAATTGTTAAATTCTATCCATGCATGTTTATATGGCCATACGAAATTAATCCTAACAAAAACCCAAATTTCATGCAAGATTGACAAATCGGCCTAAATGAATTTTGTTAATTGAGATCTGATTTTTTTGGACTTCTATGATATATATGCTACCTGTAAAAATTGTTGGTTGAATTGTTTGAGGCTTAAAATCATCTATGGTGGATTATGTATAATCGGCAAAAGAGAAAATAGGGGGAAAAGGGTTCTTGACCAAATGTTAGGGTTTTCATAATTTTTCTGGTTCATAATAAATGTAATGATTGCACAATAATTATTTTAGGGCTTGGGAAAAATTAGGGATTGTGATTTGGATTTTACTTAAAACCGATTTGAAATTAATAAAGTTAAGGGGCTGTTTTGTAATTTATGAAAGTATGGGACTATTTTTATAAGTTCATTTGGACCAGGGGCAATTTGTAAAAATTATAAAAAGGAGGGTATTATGTGTAAATGATATTTTTAGAAGGGCTAAATGTTAAATAGATAAGTTTATAATTCGAATTGTAAAATAATTAAAATGGAAGGACCTGTTTTGTAAATTATATAAATTAAGGGTATTTCGTATATAATTTAATGTGTAGGGTAATTTGTGTGAATATTGGAAAATGAGGGGTTAATGTGTGAATATGAAATTGATAAGGATTATTTTGTTAAATTGGAAACTTAAAGGATTAATTATGTAAATACATATATTCGGCCTAAATTAATGTTAAGGGACTAAAATGGTAATTTGGTGATGCTTGATGGACTTATGTGGTATTTGGTTAATTATGTGATTTACATGTTAATTAGATAATTAAAAGGTTTATATTGTAAATATTATAACTAGAGGGACTAAAAATGTAAATATGGATGTAACATGTGTAATTCGACATAAACATGATGTAGGGACTGAATATGACATTTTTGAATAGTTGTGATGCTTATGTGATAATTATATTTGTTGAAGGATTAAATATGTAAATGAGATAATTGAAGGGCCTAATATGGTAAACTTTGTAAACTTAAGGGTGTAAAGGGTAATATTTGTATATTTGACTTTCTTGAGTTAAGTTGGTATGTTATAATGTGAATGTGATCATCTGTGACCTTCAACTTGTGAAATTTACACTTTTAACCCTAAAACATGTTAGGCGACCTAACGAAACCCTAATCTCAGAAAATGTCTATAAAAGGAAATCTGTAATACATGAGGCCATGAAACTTGATGAAATGTTACAACTAACTTATAAGAATATGTTAATAAGTGGAAACTTGCCTACTTTGGAAAACTGCTAAATCTGGAAAGTTACTAAATATGGAAAGTTGCTAAACCTGGAAAGTTTCTAAAAATGGAAAGATAACCTAAAAAGGAGTAATCTGATTTTAAATGACTATTGAATAATTATCGACTTCTAATCGGTCTAGGTTCTATGAAGAAGGAGGAGTTCTTATTTCTGTCTGATGTTTTCTTGTGTCTGCTTTGTCGTCTGGTTGAGGTACAGATATTCTGACCTTTCAGTAAGGTTTCTCATGACTCATGATCCGTTTTCTCTACCCCTACTATGATTTCTGATCTTGGTTCTTCTGATGTCTCTGGTTCATTGATATGATGTTTTGTATGAAAACCTTTGAGAATATAACTTGATGATATGAGACAAACCATGTGGAAATGATTTCTTTAAACATGATATCAGACTTGTTTCAAAAGGAAATTTAATTTACTCCTGCTAAAAACATTTTATAGAAATACCTTTATGAAAATCATGTTTTTAAATGAAATGAAAAACCTCTAAAATATGTTTCCTTATAAAAACTTTCACACTGGTAAACCTTGAACCATTGCTATGAACCTTGCCACCTTTCTCCTGATATTTTCTTTTGTTTAGGATTCCCTATGCCATTGCTATGATCCCCTTTTCTGGTTGAACTTTTGTTATCGGAATCACTTACTATCTGAATTTGCTACCTGAATCTTTGATATTGAACCTATGAAATATGAACCTTTGAAACTTAAACCTTTTTTAAAGATGAACTACTGATTTACAAACCTTTTCAAAGGATGAACTTTTGATTACAAAGTCTCTTAAAGGTTGAATTTCTGGTTTATGAACCTTTCTAAAATTAAACCTCTGATTTATAAAACTACTTATCTGATAAAATCTGACATATAATTATCTGATATGATCTGTATAATCTGAACTTCTGATTTATCTGGACATTTAAATTCTGATATGTAATCTGAACCTTTTTAAATTAAACATTGACCCATTCAGTATGAAACTCGGGCTATCACTAGGTATGGGGGTTCCATGTCCGTGTCATTGAGGCACCAGTGACATGACTCATGTGTGGGTGAGTGATTTCTCACACCGTCCCTTTGATTATGGTCTGCACGTGAATGGGTAAGGGGCGAATGGATGCATCCTAGGTCTGTTATCTGTTATCTGATATCTGGAATCTGTTATTATTATCTGTTATCTGGTGAATGCGGCTGTGTGTGCAATACACGTCCTTCACAACCCATTGAGGTCACCCCTCTGTTTACATCTGATATTCTGAGGCCTCCCCTCTGGATTGCATATGAGGCTGCTACTGATATTATCTGATCTGTTCTGGGCACGTGGTTGAAATACTGAATATGAAACCTAAACTTAAACTTTATCTGGTACCTTTATATTTACTTTTACACTTAACTTATATTTAATCCTTACATTTACCGTTACACTTAACCTCTACATTTATTTCTACCTTATTCAACTTTACCTTTATATTCTAACCATGTTACACCTTTATGATACTTATCCAATGCAACATATTCTGTCTTTCTTTTCTGTTTCATATTACTTTGTTGTTATATCTGTTCACTGGGCTTTTTAAGCTCAGCCGCGTTTTCTTTCTCCCGCGGCAGGTTTTAGAAGGAAGCTGGGTTATGGGTGAAGAGTGCAAATAGGAGCTTTTAGAGAGGAATTGCTTGATGAGTTAATAGTGGTTCTGAAGATGCTTTAGATTAGTCATTTTGTACTTAGTTCTGATATTGTATTCCTTTATCATGGAACCTTTTGTAACTCTTGTATCCATTTGTATTATTAAAGTTTATGCTTGTGTTTGTTCTGATTGACACCATGAATGTGACACTTTAGCCCTTGTCGGGTTGGGGTGTTACAATTATGGTATCAGAGACCAGGCTGTGACTTGTAGTACACTAAATCCCGACCTGTGAAGCTTGGACCATTCGGTTTCCGCTGTAAGCGCCCACAAAACGACTCTGATAATTTACTCTGAGAACCCCTTTAGCAACCTAAGTTATTACCGGTGAGGAATGGGTAGACTAGGGCATCTAAGTAGTAGCATTGCTCCCGCATTACTCTGATTCGTGTTTCTTCCTTTAGTTATGCATTATGAGCAATTCTATTTCTGTGATTAGAAAGTTTGAAACCTAAGCTCAATAATCAAATAAGTTTGGAATCTCTCGAGAATGACATTGATACCAGATACCATTCAAATTCACTTTCTGATCCTCAGATTCTATTTTGCCTGACAAACATTCTGATATTTTTACCGACCATTCTGAAGGTTATTCAAACATGATGTGGTAGACACATTCTGTGAATTCATTTCGTATGCCGGGCATAAAATGTATCATCCGATACTATTTGACTTTGCATAATCCTTTACTCTGATAATTGTTAATTACAGAAAAAAAAAATTGTTTTCCTCCCTCTGAATGATGAACTCTATTTTCCCATTAGTTTCCTTTGGAAGGATATGACGTTAATATTATCTTAATATGGATTCGTTAACTGAGCAGGATGATGCTGAAGACTGATATTCTATGCATCTCACTTCTGACGATCATTTGATGTTGTAGTACCATTGATTTATAATCCACCTATCACTTTTGTTGAAAACAAACGAGATTCCAACACCTTGAACTGTACTCTTGTCTATCTAAACATTTTGATGTACCATGTACTGGACTCTGAGACATATAAACCATCCGTCTGGTTTGATGATTGTATTCGTTCTAGGAATCCGTTTAATCTTGATATATCTGATTTTGAGGTCTCTTGATTTTGAGTTGGCTGGTGACCTTTAGTAACTTGTTTCATTCTACTCCTGTTATGATGTTTCTGAAACACATGAATATGTTAAGATTGATGCTGATATGAAAGTACAAAACCCTGACCTCTTCTGATTTCCAAGTTCTCCTAGCACCTGATAGTGTCCATTCTTGAAAGCTCTAGCACTGGAAGTATTTTGTAGTACAAAGTTTTCAATGTTCTCTGATAAACCTTTTGGTATTCCCTTCTGCTTGAAAAATAGAATCTGAACTGATCTCAGTCGAAGAAGCCATGGAAGTTAAGAGATTGAATGAGCGGACGTAATATGATGATAATCACCCTGATATTTTATTCTGGGATGATCCGGTTGATTTATGAAGAAGAGAAAGAGAAATATATGACGGTGTATCGACTATCGTAAACCTAACTAAGTCACTATCCGAAATCATTAATTCTTTCCGCGTATTAATAAATGATTTAGTCTACCTTTGAAACTCAACGATCTGATTAATTTGATGGACTGAAGAAGCAACCTCAGGAACTTCTAAGAAATGGGTTAAATAATCAAGGATAACCTCCGTAAAGTATTGCAGTTGTTATGAAAAAGGAAGGTAATGAGAGGTGATTCTGAAGCTACCTTTGTACTCATTATTGTGAACCTTGATGATGCCAATTGTATTGGCTAAATTGTCAACTATCCTTATGCATCAAATGGAATTTATGTTTCTCGAATGTTTAGACAAATGGTCATTGTATGACTCATTAGTACTTTTAGAAACAAGGAAGACCAGGAGAATCAATTGCGCAAGTTGTTAGAAATCTGACAATCAGTTGTATATCCCAGAAGTCTGATGTATGTTGAGGCAACGGTGTTTTCAATTGAGGATATTGCTTTAAACTCCAACAACAGAATTGAGAAGCTGAAATCTTCTGAACCATGTAGGAAATCGGAAGGTTCTTACAAATTGCGTTACTGTTGATAAATTTCGTGAACAGAAAGGAACAGCTCAGTTTGATTGGAGAGCGGAATTTTGGGAAGGCTGAAATAGAAATATGTTTCCGTACGTGCAAGTGGTACCTAACTTGGAACGCTTCTAGGAGAGACTCGATCATGAAAGTATACATCGCAGGAAGACGATTGTTTATGCATCAAGCCAACTACAATGTATGAGAATATTGTTCACTGCATGAGCTGGAATTGACAACAGAAGTGGTTACCCCGAAGAGTGAAAGAAGATCCCTACAGAGCGGAAGTGCTGGCGAGCAGAGGACAAAATCTAGTCAAGATGGCGGACCCGGAGCTGATGAAGACATGCAGTCTCACTCCCCTATTCATCTTGGTTGTACTAAGATGAATTGAGAGTGGAAGCAGACTGGATGATGAAGGAATTCAAGATCGTGCCAGAAGTTTACATTACCCCACCACATTTCAAGAGAGTCTGCAGAAGGAATGATGAACCAGACTCAAGTTCATGATTTTGATCACTCCCAGGTTGATAGAAGAATGAAGGTAGATTAACCGGATTTGAAGAGATTGGAGATCATATATTTTGTATGGAAAGAAATGGAAGTAAACCTCTAGGTTTGGATGAACTGATTATGTGAGGAAGAAGTCGACGATGAATTTTCACTCCCGTTGACCCACTTAAGTCTCGTGACCTGGTAATAAAACTCTTTAAAGATTTTAAATTCTATAGAAACATCTCAGTTCCGTGTTCATTCTACGTTTCTTGATATTGGCCTCGTTTTGAGAAGTTTGGCAAATTGTGAAGATCCATGTTCTTGAACGCAGTACGTTACTTCTGTTAGAAATTCTGGGATTTCCATTACTCTTATGAGCATTTGTTTTTCCGCTGGGTTATGATGTCTGATTCTGTTGACCTCTGGACTGTAGAAGTACTAAGTGGACTAAGAACAAGTAGTTTGTTCACGACTCGAGATAAAGTATGATCATCATGAGGGCATAATTATGTGGTGCTCGTATTATGACGCCTGATCAACGTGATAATACTTACACCATATAATGTGCACTTATTGTGATCATAGGATATCCGAGGAGTGCCTTTGAAACCTTAGAAGTTTTGATACCTCATCTGAATTATCTGCGATTAGTGAGACTTTGAGTTCTTTCTACCTATGTTTATTTTGTCTCTGTCCGTTAGAAATCTGAATAAGTCTGAAACTCTGATTTTCATTCTGCTAACATCTGTATATCTATTATAAATCTTAAGCTTCATTGTAAAGCTCTCTATTGCTTGAATCTCGTCATTTGATCTGATTTCTGTCTATAATCAATATGTAATTCTGATAAGATTCACCTAGCGTCATCTGTTATATGTTGCATTGGTTTGAACCGATTCACTCTGATTCATTTTGTTCTAAGGGATCCTAAACTTTTGTTTTTATCTGGATTGAGTCATGAGAAACTAGTTGTATTTGGAAGGTTCTGTTGGGAGAACCTCCCTGAGCGTGAAGATATCTGCGAGGATCTTTTATAATATTCTACGACTCCGTCTGACCGTGCGACTTCAAATTTCGCGGACAAAATTTTCTTTTAAGAGGGGAAGAAGTTGTAATACCTGATATGTGCCTTTTTACACATATCTTTCCTTCTATTTTCCGTACCAAAACGATCAAAAACACCTGAAAACGACCAAATAATGTTACAAATATCTTTGGAGTATGTTTTTAAGCGTTTCAGGTGTAAAAGATTGAAAACAAACAAAAAACTAAGCAAAATTTCAAAATTGTCAAAAACAGTCCCTGAAGTTTCAGAAAATGGCAAAAATGGTCCCTGGGTTTTCAAAAGTGGAAATTTATCATTCAAAACCCTTGTACTATTCTAAATTGGCAAAATAAACCCTTTTTGGAAACTTTGGAATATTTACAATTCCAGTCCCTCAAAATCCAAAATTTACAAAAATGGTCCCTGGGTATTTATTTTTGGAAAATTCACATTTATGGTCCTTGG
>LBNU01021387.1:15336-58142 GCA_014162995.1 Artemisia annua | reverse complement strand
AGTTTTTGGTTTTTGCTTATTTTCTTATTTCAGCTTATTCTTAGTGCTTTCTAGGTTGTTTTAAGTTGTTTTAAGTTCAATTAAGTTGTTAGAACTGTTTTTGAGCTTTTGGCAACTTTTCTTGCTAAGTGCTTATTTATAAGTGCTTATTTGCAATTGCTTATTGCCCAATCTGCTTATTTTGATTTCTTTTTCAGTAGCTTTTATTTTTCATAAGTTCCTAATTTTATTTTAGAAATATTTGCCAAGTTTCAGATTTATTTTTGTTTATTTAGTATTTATATTAAACCAAAAATAGTTTTAGTAATTATTAAATAGTAAATAATTAATAATAAATAGATAAATAGTGTAATAAATATATTTTCTGTTTTAAAATTTGTTTTATAATGTTTTAGATTTTTCTAAGTTATAATTTCTTTATTCTAGGTTAATTTAATATTTCCTTAATTTTGAGTGTATTATTTAATAGTTAAAAATAGTTTTTAATTAATATTAATTAATTAATTAGTGTAATAAATTATTTTAATTTCCAAATAATTTTCTTTTATTTTTAGGATTCCAAAAATATAATTTTCACATCCGTGGGAGTTGTATTGGACTGAATTCACTTTTTATTTTGCACATTTACGTTATTTTTAATTTAACTTTCGCGTTTTTAGGTTTTATACGTTTCTAGTTATTTTGTTTTCGCGTTCTTGTTAATATAGCTTGTTTTAGTTATTTTCATTCGTATTTTCTTAGTATAATCATTCAATCACTCAAAACCCTTTTTCTATTCAAAATCACCCGATCACAAGTCGTTTTAATACCATTCACACCTCGTCGGGACTTAACGACCCAGGAATATTCTATACTCCTTGGCTTAGCATTGTGCTCTGGATTGCTTGACTTGAGTTGACCAAATCCTTGGTCAGTTTTAGTTGACTCTTCAGAGCCAATCAAAATTTGGCGCCGCTGCCGGGGAGGTTGTGCGTGTATTCTAAGACGATTTGCAGATTAGTGATTCTGGATATTCATATCCTTTGTATATTACCACCTTTGTTCATATTTTCTTATTTTCACATAAAATCAAAACGAATCGTAAAATTTTACCATTTCAGATTACTCAAGGATTACTTAGTGTGATCTACGAGGAAACGATTTGGTTTCTCAAAACGATTACCAAAAACATTTTAAATAAATTTTCAACGAACACAAAAAAACCCAAAAATATTTTTCCTTACCCTCTATCCATTTGATTCTACCTTCTTATACCTCTCTCATGTATAATTCTTATGGCGTCTCTCGGCTACACATGTTTTCATTCTAAAAGCCCGATTGAGAACGGCTATCGTTGTTTCCACTGTATTTGTGAGAAGTGCGGAAATAATTGTAGTAACAGATTTTGTACTGTGTGCAATTTGTTCATAAATCCAAATTCTCTTAATGATTCACCAAATCTTTCTGACAACCCTCCTCAAACATCTTCGTTGAAACAACTTCATTGCGTTAGTTGTGGAGATCCGTTAGGGGATGGTTCACTTTGTGAACGGTGCAATTGCAAGGATTATGGATTTCGCCATGAACTTTGTGCTTGTTATCTTTTGAGAACTGAACCTACATTCACCTCTGATTATGATCAGAACTTTTGTGAATATTCTCAAAACAATTTCAACCACCTTCCTCACAAGTCATACGAGCAAGAATCATATCATTCAAATTTCAATGATGCTTCGTATCAAGATACACTGAGTTTTTCTTGTGAGTATTGTGGAGGTCCTCATGACAGTTCTAATTGTCAAACTGGGAACCAGCTTTTCCATGAGCAAGTTCCTTGTAACGATTACGAATTTGGTTTTGACCAATATCCACATAACTCACAGAATCATTTACAACAGTTCAACTGTTGTACATACTGTGGAGGTTCTCATACCAGCTCTGATTGCCAAAATAGGTACGCACCTATCTTTGAGCACGAACCTTTTGACAATTATGACACACGTCATTTTGATCAACCTCCACAGCCTTACCTTAACCAATCACCACCACAATCTCTTTCTCATGATTTCTTCCAAGACATACAAGAAATACAAGTGTTATTAAACACTTGTCATGATGAGCCTCTTGGTCATGAACAACATGAGAAATCCATGGGAGAATTGTTAGCGGAAGAACAGGCTGCTAAAATAAATTCCCAATATGCCATTGAAAAATCTATTAGGGAATCAATTGAAAAAGAAAAAGCAGCCAGATCAAGCTCTCGATTCCGTTTCATTCCTGATGACAGTGATGATGAAGATACTCTTGATATTCTTCAATTTCATAAAGATTCATCGAGTTCATCAGATGAGATACCATCAGTTGAGATTCCATCTCATTCTACTGTTATCACACCCGAGGTTCCCACTCACTCTCTAAACATGGGGGACGAGCATCTTGACACTGTTCCTGAAAAGGAATCGGACGAATTCATAAAGTCTAGTGTTGAGACCCTTGTCCCAATCCCAAGAGAGTTACAGGGAATTTTTGATCATATGTGTGATATCCCTCCTCCTCTTATCTTCCCAACTGATCATGTTGAGATGTTCTCCGATTCTACTGATACCGATTCGTTATCTTGTGGAGACATCGTTTATATGGAAGAATTACCTTCTGAGCTAGTTAGCTTAGAAGAAGAGAATGATGAAGAAACTGACACTGAAATCCAAGATGAAGCTCTTCGTGCTACATTATTGAATGTCAGTCTTCTCATTTCTAAAAATTTCTTTTTCAGTAGCTTTTATTTTTCATAAGTTCCTAATTTTATTTTAGAATTATTTGCCAAGTTTCAGATTTATTTTTGTTTATTTAGTATTTATATTAAACCGATAATAGTTTTAGTAATTATTAAATAGTAAATAATTAATAATAAATAGATAAATAGTGTAATAAATATATTTTCTGTTTTAAAATTTGTTTTATAATGTTTTAGATTTTTCTAAGTTATAATTTCTTTATTCTAGGTTAATTTTATATTTCCTTAATTTTGAGTGTATTATTTAATAGTTAAAAATAGTTTTTAGTTAATAGTAATTAATTAATTAGTGTAATAAATTATTTTAATTTCCAAATAATTTTCTTTTATTTTTAGGATTCCAAAAATATAATTTTCACATCCGTGGGAGTTGTATTGCACGGAATTCACTTTTTATTTTGCACATTTACGTTATTTTTAATTTAACTTTCGCGTTTTTAGGTTTTATACGTTTCTAGTTATTTTGTTTTCGCGTTCTTGTTAATATAGCTTGTTTTAGTTATTTTCATTCGTATTTTCTTAGTATAATCATTCAATCACTCAAAACCCTTTTTCTATTCAAAATCACCCGATCACAAGTCGTTTTAATACCATTCACACCTCGTCGGGACTTAACGACCCAGGAATATTCTATACTCCTTGGCTTAGCATTGTGCTCTGGATTGCTTGACTTGAGTTGACCAAATCCTTGGTCAGTTTTAGTTGACTGTTCAGAGCCAATCAATACCTAAGATTTAAAACTTTACAAAATGACCAAAATGCCCTAAGAATTTAAAACTTGAATAAAAGCTTATATAATTATTAAGAAATCACAAATAATTACACAAGAACTTCATACAACTTATGAAATGAAAAAGAAAATTGACAAAAAAATAAAATATTAACCTTAGGGCACGTTTCCTAGGTTGGTGAAGGTCCAAGGTAATTTATTTAAATTGTACATAATTATTTATCGTTAAATTAAAGATAATTAAGGTAAATATATACAAAATAAATAGGAAAAGTCAAAAATCTGAATTGGTAATGATCCTAGCCCATTATACTCGGCCATAATAAGTTACAAGTCCCCTATATACTTCCCAAAATCCCGTAATACATTTTACACCAAAGAAAACCCTAAAAACCCTAGCCGACAACACCAAGAAAATCACCACCACTCCATACGATTTTTCGGAAGCAATTAAACAATTTTGCTGGGTCCTTGGAGATTATTAGAAGCCTAGAAAAATAAGGATTTGTCATTTGGAAGTTTGGTTCGAAGGTGGTGAATTTATTTGGGTCGAATAAACCCTACCAAGAAGAAATAATTCACACAGCCATATCCATTCGATCATAACCAATTGGGGTATTTTTTTACCACTCTCTATACTCTATATGATCTGTATAAATTGTTAAATTCGATCCATGCATGTTTATATGGCCATACGAAATTAATCCTAACAAAAACCCAAATTTCATGCAAGATTGACAAATCGGCCTAAATTAATTTTGTTCATTGAGATCTGATTTTTCTGGACTTCTATGATATATATGCTACCTGTAAAAATTGTTGGTTGAATTGTTTGAGGCTTAAAATCATCTATGGTGGATTATGTATAATCGGCAAAAGAGAAAATAGGGGGAAAAGGGTTCTTGACCAAATGTTAGGGTTTTCATAATTTTTCTGGTTCATAATAAATGTAATTATTGCAAAATAATTATTTTAGGGCTTGGGAAAAATTAGGGATTGTGATTCGGATTTTACTTAAAACCGATTTGAAATTAATAAAGTTAAGGGGCTGTTTTGTAATTTATGAAAGTATGGGACTATTTTTATAAGTTCATTTGGACCAGGGGTAATTCGTAAAAATTATAAAAAGGAGGGTATTATGTGCAAATGATATTTTTAGAAGGGCTAAATGTTAAATAGATAAGTTTATAATTCGAATTGTAAAATAATTAAAATGGAAGGACCTGTTTTGTAAATTATATAAATTAAGGGTACTTCATATATAATTTAATGTGTAGGGTAATTTGTGTGAATATTAGAAAATGAGGGGTTAATGTGTTAATATGAAATTGATAAGGATTATTTTGTTAAATTGGAAACTTAAAGGATTAATTATGTAAATACATATATTCGGCCTAAATTAATGTTAAGGGACTAAAATGGTAATTTGGTGATGCTTGATGGACTTATGTGGTATTTGGTTAATTATGTGATTTACATGTTAATTAGATAATTAAAAGGTTTATATTGTAAATAGTATAACTAGAGGGACTAAAAATGTAAATATGGATGTAACATGTGTAATTCGACATAAATATGATGTAGGGACTGAATATGACATTTTTGAATAGTTGTGATGCTTATGTGATAATTATATTTGTTGAAGGATTAAATATGTAAATGAGATAATTGAAGGGCCTAATATGGTAAACTTTGTAAACTTAAGGGTGTAAAGGGTAATATTTGTATATTTGACTTTCTTGACTTAAGTTGGTATGTTATAATGTGAATGTGATCATCTGTGACCTTCAACTTGTGAAATTTACACTTTTAACCCTAAAACATGTTCGGCGACCTAACGAAACCCTAATCTCAGAAAATGTCTATAAAAGGAAATCTGTAATACATGAGGCCATGAAACTTGATGAAATGTTACAACTAACTTATAAGAATATGTTAATAAGTGGAAACTTTCCTACTTTGGAAAACTGCTAAATCTAGAAAGTTACTAAATCTGGAAAGTTACTAAATATGGAAAGTTGCTAAACCTGGAAAGTTTCTAAAAATGGAAAGATAACCTAAAAAGGAGTAATCTGATTTTAAATGACTATTGAATAATTATCGACTTCTAATCGGTCTAGGTTCTATGAAGAAGGAGGAGTTCTTATTTCTGTCTGATGTTTTCTTGTGTCTGCTTTGTCGTCTGGTTGAGGTACAGATATTCTGACCTTTCAGTAAGGTTTCTCATGACTCATGATCCGTTTTCTCTACCCCTACTCTGATTTCTGATCTTGGTTCTTCTGATGTCTCTGGTTCATTGACATGATGTTTTGTATGAAAACCTTTGAAAATATAACTTGATGATATGAGACAAACCATGTGGAAATGATTTCTTTAAACATGATATCAGACTTGTTTCAAAAGGAAATTTAAATAACTCCTGCTAAAAACATTTTAGAGAAATACCTTTATGAAAATCATGTTTTTAAATGAAATGAAAAACCTCTAAATCTGTTTCCTTATAAAAACTTTCACACTTGTAAACCTTGAACCATTGATATGAACCTTGCTACCTTTCTTCTGATATTTTCCTTTGTTTAGGATTCCCTATGCCATTGCTATGATCCCCTTTTCTATTTGAACTTTTGTTATCTGAACCACTTACTATCTGAATTTGCTATCTGAACCTTTGATATTGAACTTATGAAATATGAACCTTTGATATTAAACCTCTGCTTTATGAATCTGCTAATCTGATAAAATCTTATATACATATGTATACCATCTGATATGATCTGTATAATCTGAACTTCTGTTTTATCTGGACATTTAAATTCTGATATGTAATCTGAACCTTTTAAATTAAACATTGACCCATTCAGTATGAAACCCGGGCTATCACTAGGCATGGGGGTTCCATGTCCGTGTCATTGATGCACCAGTGGCATGACTCATGTGTGGGTGAGTGATTTCTCACACCGTCCCTTTGATTATGGTCTGCACGTGAATGGGTAAGGGGCGAATGGATGCATCCTAGGTCTGTTATCTGTTATCTGATATCTAGAATCTGTTATTATTATCTGTTATCTGGTGAATGTGGCTGTGTGTGCAAGACACGTCCTTCACAACGCATTGAGGTCACCCCTTTGTTTACATCTGATATTCTGAGGCCTCCCCTCTGGATTTCATATGAGGCTGCTACTGATATTATCTGATCTGTTCTGGGCACGTGGTTGAAATACTGAATATGAAACCTAAAATTAAACTTTATCTGGTACCTTTATATTTACTTAACTTATATTTAATCCGTACATTTACCGTTACACTTAACCTCTACATTTATTTCTACCTTATTCAACTTTACCTTTATATTCTAACCATGTTACACCTTTCTGATACTTATCCAATGCAACATATTCTGTCTTTCTTTTCTGTTCCATATTACTTTGTTGTTGTATCTGTTCACTGGGTTTTTTAAGCTCAGCCGCGTTTTCTTTCTCCCGCGGCAGGTTTTAGAAGGAAGCTGGGTTATGGGTGAAGAGTGCAATTAGGAGCTTTTAGAGAGGATTTGCTTGATGAATTTATAGTGGTTCCGAAGATGCTTTAGATTAGTCATTTTGTACTTATTTCTGGTATTGTATTCATTTATCTTGGAACCTTTTGTAATGCTTGTATCCATTTGTATCTTTAAAGTTTATGCTTGTGTTTGTTCTGATTGACACCATGCATGTGACACTTTAGCCCTTGTCGGGTTGGGGTGTTACAATATCCATATAAAATGATACAAATAGTGAGCATATTAGAAGGAAATTGACACTAAAAAGTCAGGGTTATTTGATGTTGTCAAATATCCCCCCACTTACTTCCCTCAAGTAGACCTTATTAGAATCATTTCTAAAAAGATATCTCCCAAATTACTTGGGATATATGAGATTAAAAATTTCCTATGCTAGAATATTCAAAGCCGAACACCTCACGAAATGGGAAACAAACACTCATACTCTCCCTAATCTAAGTGTCAATTTTGGGGCGATCACTCAACGCACAGTTATAGCACGTATTATCATAGGCTTGGCGGTTACAAAAAACTCCACCACTAGAGCTAAAGTCAAAACAATCTTTGAAGGCAATATTGGGTGAACAAATTATAAGGCTAGGGTGTAGCGTTATTACTAACATACTATGGCGAAGGCGACAAAGACCATCGATACATTACCAAATCCATGGCCAAGACACCAATGACTGCTCAATTCCCTCACCTAAGCACGATTCATAACTTAAGGGTAGGATAAGACATGGGATGCACATAAATGTTTAAAAATAAAAAATAAGAAGCCCACAACCGAGTTGTCACCATCTATCGTCCATCTAAAATCCAAGCTTCAAGACGCAAAAACCGGATCATAATGCAACAAGAAAGTGCGTCATTAGTGGACGTAATGATGAGCACACTTCTTGGTCTTCATTAATCTTGTTGTGTAAATATGTAACCAACTCAACTCTTCATATGTGGTCGAAGTGGCCTCCTCGATACTAAGTCTAATAAGCTCGAACTAGTGCTCATAACAATGCACTATCACTATTACTATTTACATACATAAATTCACATTTTTTAATCATAAATAAAACAATAAATAATATCATCCCCCCACTTGAGATGAACCATATATGGGATAATTTGGGGGGTCTTCAATGATCTTTAAATATATGTCTTTGATGTAGGTGTGACTTCCGAATCTCTCTACTTGAAACTTAAACTTAATGATGAAGCGAAAAGTGTACTGCTTTTAGGGGGTCATTTAAGCCCTAAATCAAGATTATTTGATCAAATATTGCCCTAAATCGTCCCTTTTGTCATTTTAGGTACTTTGGAGAAGAAATCTAGAAAAGGAAGCATTTTGGACATTTTTGGAGCGAAAAAGTGAAGAAAACGACAAAGTCTCCAAATCATGCTGAAAACAGTACCTGACGGCGTCACGTATTGCATATGATGGCGTCACGCTTTGGCAAAAAGGTGGATATGAAGTTTACACGAGACGTGCCAGAAAGATTTTTGGGATTAAAGAGTGACGGCGTCACCCTTTGGGACGCCTAGGCCGTCACGTGTAATTTACAAGGTGATGGCCCAGAAAACTTATAACGTGACGGCGTCAAGTTAATACCAGATGGCCATCTAGTGTAAGTCTGATGCCGTCACATGTTAATGGAGGCAGGCCATCACGTGTTAATTGGTGAAGAAATTTTGGTCTTGACGCCGTCACTTGTTAGGGCTGACGCCGTCAGACCCCCTCAGACAGAAAATTGCCTATAAATACAGCCTCATAATTTCATTATTTGTAAGCCCCAAACCCTAAGTCTGAATTTAAGGTTAGGGTAGGTGTTTTTCCAGCAACTTAGAGGGTCTTAATCACTCCATAAACATCTTGTATTGGTGTGTTGATTCTATCTTAATTATGTCTTCCATTATTATTGTTGCTTGTTCTTCATTTATTATGTTTTGCTAAATCACCTAGTGTTTACCTATGATTGTGTGAAACTTGTGTATAACTAATTAGATCTTATTGATTTCTTGTTGATGTATGTGTCTATCTCCATCAATTAAGGTGTGACAACTTCAATAGATCTAGTTGGTTTAGTTTATAATTCTTGCTTCCTATTGTTTCTTGTTTTGATTGGGTGATGTCGATGTTAGGCTTAAGAAAACTGGCTAACCTCCTATATGGTAACTTGCTTGAACGTCTTAAGAAACATGAATCAGATGTGTACTACGCTTATATGGTTGTATTTAATGCATAAGCGAATTCTAGTGATCCCATGTTAGGAGATTTTAGTCGGCTCGACATAGGAGTGAAGTAGGAGCTTATAGAGTTAGGGAAGATCGTACACGGCCCTACGAATGGTATTAAGGAATGCAACCCGTCAATTAAAACAAGGTGTGACAACTCAATAGGTAGAATTGGATAGCTAGCAAGGAGTAATACATCTTAGGTAGACATGCTTCACTTACCTTGTAGAACCCTAGTTTACTTTCTTGCACATTAGTTTAAGTATTAGCTTTTGGGTTAGTTGATTAGCAACTAATTCAGCCCCTCCTTCCAAAACCCGAGATTTTTACTTGCTTTCCATAAAATATAAAAATACAAAAAGAATCATCCCTCACCTCTAGACCTAATAGATAAATTTCAATCCTAACGAACACTATTCTTTGAGTTGAACGATCAATCCCCCGGTACTTGCCACTTCACTATACTACATCGGTCAGGTACACTGCCTGGTGGGGATTGCAA
Organism: Artemisia annua; assembly: GCA_014162995.1. Taxonomy (NCBI): domain Eukaryota; kingdom Viridiplantae; phylum Streptophyta; class Magnoliopsida; order Asterales; family Asteraceae; genus Artemisia; species Artemisia annua. The sequence goes on along the minus strand of LBNU01021387.1, from coordinate 48,373 downwards.
ACTTCTCAAGATCCCTTGAGAGGTAAAACCTACTGCAAGGTTGCAAAACCACACATCACTTAAGCAAATGGCAACTTCCCAATCATGAGCAAAGACTACATGGTAGGCCAAGGCGAGTAGGTGTATTGAAACAATATTGATAAGGGTATGAAATGAAAGGAATGGCTCGGAAGGGTATATCTAGGGGTATCTTGCATTAAAGGTGAGTGCAAAAAAAGGGTTTTAACACAGGGGTTGAAAGTCAGGTGACAAATCGATAAACTCACACAATTAATACACATATGGCTATTTGGGTGTTAATCCTAAAATATTGCCTTCTCGAATTGTTTCTTCCAAATGTATCAAGCTAACTTGACACACTACTCGTCTATGGTCTCGAAATGATGTAAAGGCCAAGTTCTAAATTTTACATACTACCCGGCACTGATGCAGGATTTATTGATCAGGTTTTATATTTATCAGTGTTGCAAAAAAAAAGGTCTACAAGGCCGATTAATAACCGATTAGGTGCTACAAGGCCACTGACCTTGCCGATTTATGTAACTGGGTCAAACACATAGGTCAACGGTGGTCAAACTTTCCGGAAACCTATAAATCTTGCCGGAAGTACCCAAAACTCACTGTAAACTTATTTTGAGCACTTATAGTAACTGTTTAAGTCTATTACAAGTTGTTTTTAGAAAATACATTGCCGAAAATACCTAAAACTCAACGAAAATACACAAAACTTGCCGGAAATAACGAAAATTTGTCTGTATTGCCAATCCGATTAGTCACCGATTAATCCCGCCTAGACCGATTACAAGCTACAAGGTGGTCATCCGCCCGACTACCGATTCGCGATTTTTGCAACCTTGATATTTATAAATTACTCGTCTACCTAAGGTCTACCTAATGCACTATCGGGTAGTGTACCCGGTCGTGCATGGTATAGCTAACGGTAAAGCCAAGGTCGTCCCAAGAGCTATGCGTGCGTATATTATCTAAGTCTAACGTCACTTGTTTTAAAGAGGGTTTTAATAATTCTTAATTAAACTAATGAAATGAAATAACAAAAAGCAAGTAAATAAATGAAATAAATCAGTTGGGAGATAAGTGTTAACCTAATTACTACTCTTGTTATTAATATGACTAGTTTTCTATTAGTGCGTCCTATCGTTTTATCTAGGGATTCAAGTCGATAGACTCAGATGGTCAAATCGTCTAATCCTATCTTGTACCTTGCCCTATTCCGTAACCTAATGATTACAAGAGTTCGCTGGCAAATACAAGGTAAAAGAGTCATTAAGTGCCTCTACTAACTTAGAATAGTCTAATCGGATCCGTCCAGTCGGAACTTAGATCCCCTTTAATTCCTTAAGCAAATCTGTTTGGTAGGTGGTCATTCGTTGAAATTCCACATGAATGGTGATAGTCCTATGGTCAATTCTTATCACCAAACACACCCTTATCCGCTGTGGGTCCTATGGTCAATTCTCCTAGCCTCATTGGAACTACCAAACATTAATACTACCAAAACAAAGGTGTTCTAAGACATGCTAAGAAAGTATACAAATGAAACGATGTAAACACGAGAAAACTAGATCATATTGATAACAATTTCATAACAAGGTTAACACCAAAGGTGTTTAGCCACTAATACTCATAAATGCAGAAAAATAAATGTTTAACATGATTAATGAAAACATAAATTCAATACAAAGAAAAGAATGATAAAACTTATGATTGTAGCGTGAATTCCCCTTGGAAGAAGCTTGTATGCTTGTAAAACTTCGTCCTCCTTGCACCCTAATTCCTTCCTGACTTCTGTGTGGTGAAAAGTAATATATAAAATTCAGAATTAGGGCTGGTATTTATAGTGCCCGACTATGCTACGGCATAGCAATTAGGCCAAGCTACGCCGTAGCCTTTGTATTTTGTAACTATGTCGTAGTTGGTTGGTTTGGTACGGGCGTAGAACTCTCGTACACCAATCTACGGTGTAGCCAAATGAGGAACTACGCCGTAACTTCATTAAGGACAACGAAAACTCTTCTAAATGTTGGAATGAAGATCTACGGCATAGCTTGAATGATAGCTACGCCCGTAGAAGTCTTGTAGTGGCATCTACGCCATAGTCCATAATACTGACTACGCCGTAGGTCTTTGGTCAGCGTTATAGACTTTGCTTTCTTGATAGGAGCAGAAGGTTTTCTGATAGACACCCCTTTTGTTGGTAGCTTAGAAACATGAATAGGTTGAGTGAATGATGTTGGTTGTGTTGTAGAGATTTCTGTAGGTGGTTGTGGTTGTGATTGTTGTTGTTGGTCTGTTATCTTTGCTAATTCAATCATTGCCTTAGCAGCAGCTTTGTCACTAGAACCAATAGCAGATCCTTGTGCATCTGCAGAGTCATCTTTTGGTTTAGCAGTAGAATCAGCAATATTGTCTTTATCAGCAGCAAAGTGTTCAACAACAGATTCATGAGCAGCAGAGTGCTCAATAACAGTTTCTTCATTTACTACACTCTGATCAACAACACTAGGAGCAGCAGTTTCTGGAGCAGCAGAGTTACCAGCAGCAGATTCTGGAGCAGCAGAGTTACCAGCAGCAGATTAAGTNATCTACTACACTCTGATCAACAACACTAGGAGCAGCAGTTTCTGGAGCAGCAGAGTTACCAGCAGCAGATTGAATCACAGCATCACCAAAATCCTTTAAAGCCCCACTCATCAACTCTGTAGCCTTCACAAGTTGTTCAGGTTCCAAGTTTTTGAGTTTATCCACTACAGACTCTGAAGTTTCCACAATCTTCTCCAATACAGCTTCATGCCCTTCTCTATCAGCAACCACAGAATTTTCAACATTTTCACCATCACCACCACTACTATCAACCTCCATATCATCACCCAATACAAGACCATCATCAGCAATATTTTCTTCCAAAATTTCATCCTCCCCTGTTTTCTCCAAATCATTCCTCCCATGTTTGGAAGCATCCACTTCCATATCAGTAGGTAGAGAAGAGGATCCTATGTGCTTTGAAGGTCCCACTTTCTTAAATAGCTTGAAGGTTGAAGATCTTGATTTCTTTAATTTCAACAGCAGCTTCATCTGTCTCTGTATCTTAGTGATTAGCTTGGCCTGTGCAGAAACAGTAACCTCCAACTTAGTGCATCTGGTTTCCAAAGTGGTATATTTTTCCATCAATTCATCAAATTGTTTCAGTCTAGTCTCATCACTTCGACCTGTATTACCTGGTCCGAGAGGTGAATCATGGACATTGTCATTTTGTACAGTATCATCCATCAATTCCTTAGTCACTGATCTGTCCTTATCACTTCGGGATGTGTTACCTTCCCTGAGAGGTGAATCATTGGACTTTTGCTCAGTATCAAACCTAGTTTGATCACCTGAACCCCCTATATTTTCCATTTGGCTAGGGTTTCCATCACTGGATTCAGGTTCAGAAGAACCTTTATCACTAGATGTTGCCTTGGATTGGGTCTTATTGATGTTAACACTGTCCTGCTCTGCTGCTAAGCTAGTAGCAGTAGTGTCAGCCCTTTCCAATCTGCCTTCTCCATCACCTAAGACAGTCTCATGTTGTGTTTCCATCCTGACACTAGCCTGAGAATGCTCAGTGTCCTTTGAGGTTGTCCTATGTGTTTGGGTCTTTTCAGTGTTAGGGGATGAAACCTCATTTGAATCTTCAAAAGTGGATGTGGATTGGGATTCAGTGTGGTTTTCTGATCCTTCATCCTGATTGTTTTGCACAAGTTCCACCATATAAGGTAAAAGTGGTGTAACTCTGCCAGAAAAACCTTTTCCATCTTTAAGTAAAAATGCAAACATTTTAGGCACCAAAGGCACAGCCTCATAGATAGCCCTATGTGTTCTGACCTTTTTGATTTTGTTTTCAACAATCAATTGAATGAATCTAGGATAAAGCAAATAAGTTCCCCCTTCCCTCAGTGATTTAAACATACCCTCTAAAATCAAGTTTGAAAAATTGAAAAGGTCTCCTTTGCACAGTGATGCGTGTGGGATTGTTTACACACTTTGTTTTACCTCTCAAGGGATCTCAAGAGGCTTACAATCCCCACCAGGCAGTGTACCTGACCGATGTAGTATAGTGTAGTGGCAAGTACCAGGGGATTGATCGTTCTCTCACAGGGAATAGTGTTCGTTAGGTTAAAGACTACTCTAATTAAGGTCTAAGGGTGGAGGATGATTATTTAGTTCCTCTTTTTAAAACAATAAAAATTGTTCTATATATATAGATTACACGGGCTGACGGCGTCAGCCCAATGTGTGACGCCGTCACGCCGACGATTAGGGTTTTGTGATGGCCTTATTGACGTCGTCACGCCGCCTTGTTCCAGATCTGACGGCCTTCCCTGACGCCGTCACCAAAATAGGCTAAAAACTCTCTGGCCCATCATGAGTAACTTCCAATTCTTCACTTCATTTGTTCCTGACGTCGTCACGTTGGAGCTTGTGATGCCGTCACCTTCTGTGCACTTTAGGGTCTTTTGAGATTTTGTTGTTTTCCGCACTTTTTCACTCCGAAAACGCCCGAAAATGCTTCTTTTGTGATTTTCTCCTCAAAAGTACCTAAAATGAGAAAAGAAACGACTTTTGGTGAAATCCGATCCAATAATATACGAATTAGGACTCAAACTGACCCCTAAAAACGTAACATTTTTCGTCTCATCACCTACACACACTCCCAAGTTTTCCGACCACAAATCCGGCCATCACCACTCCACCGCCGAGCGTGTGACCTCACCTCCACCACAATCTTCACCATTTTTCATCCCCGTTCTTTTGAGCATAGCCACGCGCTATTACACTACCATTAACACCCTTTTCATTCGAATTTTACACTCGAATCCGAGCACCTTTTGTCTCTTTTCTTGTTTCTTGATCGAGCCGAGTACCAAGGTGGGTTACCTCACCATTTTCGAGGTGTTCTTACCCCGGGTTTACCTAAAAAACCCTCGGGTTTGCGAGTTTAATGATAATAACGAGAATAATAATGATAAAAATGATAATAGATGTGTTTGGTATCATGTTTTGGTCGTGTTTGGTTGTTTAGTTTGGCTCGAGTAGCGTAGCCGAGAGTCTAGGACTCTCGGTGGTGTTTGGTTTTGCTATTAGAGGTGTTTTGAGTGTTTTGATAATGGGTTTAGGACTAGTGATGAGTTAGTGAGGTTGTGGATGACGGGTTTAGGTTTGGAGTTGTGACCGAGAGGTATAAGAGGTAGAGTCGAGACCTAGAGGTCTCGGCCAAGGGTTGTAGATGTTGTGGAGTTGTGGTGATTGCTGAGTGGTGTTTGGACTCGGATGGGATGAGTTGTTGTTGTTGTCGAGTTGTTCTTGATGTCGTGATGTTCTTGTCGAGTTGTTGTTGTTGTTCTTGTCAAGTTGTTGTTGTTGTTCTCGTTGAGTTTTTGTTGTTTTATTGTTATTATGTTGTCGTTGGGGTTGTTTGGTTGACGAAGAGGTAGAGCCGAGACCTCTAGGGTCTCGACAAGTGGGATTGTTGTTGTTTCTTGTTGTCGAGTTGTTGTTGTTGGCCGAAGGGATAGAGCCGAGACCACTAGGGTCTCGGCAAGTGAGAATTGGATTTGGTTGTTGATATGATGCTAGTTATTGATCCCGTGCTAAGTCGTGAGTCGCCGAGACTTTCTAGTCTCGTGTGGCCACGACAAGCCGATATGGACATTGGATTTATTGTTGGGATATAACCCGTGATAATNCGAGAGGTATAGGAGGTAGAGTCGAGACCTAGAGGTCTCGGCCAAGGGTTGTAGATGTTGTGGAGTTGTGGTGATTGCCGAGTGGTGTTTGGACTCGGATGGGATGAGTTGTTGTTGTTGTCGAGTTGTTCTTGATGTCGTGATGTTCTTGTCGAGTTGTTGTTGTTGTTCTTGTCAAGTTGTTGTTGTTGTTCTCGTTGAGTTTTTGTTGTTTTATTGTTATTATGTTGTCGTTGGGGTTGTTTGGTTGACGAAGAGGTAGAGCCGAGACCTCTAGGGTCTCGACAAGTGGGATTGTTGTTGTTTCTTGTTGTCGAGTTGTTGTTGTTGGCCGAAGGGATAGAGCCGAGACCACTAGGGTCTCGGCAAGTGAGAATTGGATTTGGTTGTTGATATGATGCTAGTTATTGATCCCGTGCTAAGTCGTGAGTCGCCGAGACTTTCTAGTCTCGTGTGGCCACAAAAAGCCGATATGGACATTGGATTTATTATTGGGATATAACCCGTGATAATGTGACTCGAATAGTAATGTGACTCGTTAACTTTAGTAAACGGATTTTAATGGAATTAGAACGGCTAATATAAACTTATATATATATATATATATATATATATACACATACATATTAACTTATGGATAATTATAACGATTAATAACCGTTATTATTTATTTATAAGTTAATAATAATAGTAATAGTGCTAATAATAATAATTAGAAGTCGATAGGTGCGTTATATATAACGTCTTCGATTTAATAAGAAATGTTAAATAACGTTGAAAAGACGTTTGTTAATATTTCTCAATTAATGAGGAAACGTTAGATAACGACGAGACGAAGTTCTAATTATTATTATTAATAACTATTAACGAGAATACGTTTTATAAAGAAATGAACGAGTCACTAAACCTTTCGAGGGCACGTGTATCGAGACTTACCTTTTATAAGATTAGGGAGTCGTGTTAGAGTAGGTCGAGTTACGGATTAATTAACGTTAATAGATCCGACTTTTATGGCTTAATGGACTTATTGGGCTGACGAGTCCAATAAGGGCCCGAGAAGCATAATAGTGGAAAGCTATTAATGGGTAATTCATCCTTACGACTAATTGACCCACGTGACTTAACTTTTGGGTTAATAATCGATACGAAAGAGTTATGGAGCTATATCGGGTTGACGAATTCAATAAAGACTCGATGACTTGTTCGAGGAGCTTATTAAGCTAAATATTAAGAAAGTTTGACCCAACAGGAGTTGACTAAGTGTGTCGGTCTTTGTTTTGGCGTGAGTTCACTTGAGTTGGAGTCGTGTCATCACCGCACACACAAGATACCAAACACACATCTAAAAGAATGCAACGATAACATTTAATGAGAATATAGGTGCCGTTTGGTTTGTTGATGGGTTTAGATTAAAATTTGGATTTGAATGTAAAGTTGTAGATTAGGATTAGAATTTGGATTTGAGTAGGTAAAAGAAAAAATTATATTTAATTAAAAATATTATTTTTAATTGTTAGTGGTAGATTAAAATAAAGATTTGTTATTTTAATATATAGATTTATGTGTTAAAAATTAATATTTATTTATAAAATTAAGAGAAAGATAGAGAGAAATGTATATGTAGGACCCGTTAAAAATCAAAAGCCATGAAATCCCACCTAGTGGGTAAGTTTTTCTCTCTCTTATACTATTTGGGATTCAATACCACAATTAATGTCAAGTGGATGGTACCAAACATGTGATATGAGTCCAAAACTAATTCCCTTGCCAAAAACCCCCCAACCAAACTGCCCCATATTCTATTTTCTTTACATATAAGATTACGAAGTTCGGATAAGATACTAAGACGAGTTTATTTAATAGGTTGTGCCGAGCCCGCAGTGCCGTGACTTACTAGTGTTCGTGTCTGCTACTTGTATCACCTCTCGACTACTACTAGAGGTGAGTTTATAGTCCCTGTTTTATCGTTTTCTCTCTTTGGGGGAGAATACATGCTCTTCACTATACTCTTCTTTATACCTTCTTCTAAATGGGTCTTTCTGGAGTATTGCGATGTTATTGATGTTTGCTATGAATTGTTGCGTGAGTATTATGGGCTATGTTATTTATATTTGTCTATTATTGGCTATGTCGTTGGTATGTTTATATTATTGGTTATGTTGTCGATATGTAATATTATGGTTTATGGATTAAGTATGCGACTTCTGTGTGGTACTATCTGCATCCTGCAGGTGTATGATAGCATGACTACCAGTGCAATATTAGCTATAGTGTGCACCTATAGGAATTCCCCTTTTTATGCATGTTATGAAATTGTTATTGAGTCATGCTTTATGATATGAACCCTTGCGTTGTGTTGGTTTGTGTTTGACTCTATGAACTCACCAGCGTAAGCTGACCCGTTTTAGCATGTATTCTCAGGTACTGTGTAGGTTGTGATATGATGGTTGCTACTGAAGGCTTGGTGAGCGTTGCGGGTACAAGGATCAGTCATCGGCTAAAACTCTGATAATAAATAATTTGGGACCTATCTTTATTTATTTTGGGCTTGCTACATTCGGGTTGTAAACCTTAAATTCTTACTTTAACCTTTTATCAAAACTTATTTATGATTATTTTGTTCTATATAACTGTGTTGTGTACCAATCCAAGTAGCACCCCGAACTTTGATAAGTCTTCCGCTGTAACAGATTTCGGGGGTGTTACACCAGTAATTGTTGATATTGTTTATTTGAGTCATTTTCTTTTATATTTCCTTCGTTTTAGCACTCATATCCTTTCCATTCAATTTCACCCGATCACAGATTCGTTTTAATACCATTTCACACCTCGCTGGGACTTAACGACCCGGGAAAACACTATACTCCAGGTAGAATTGGCCCAAGCTGTTTGACCTATTTTGACCACATCCGTGGTTGACTTTGGACTGACCGTTTGGAGCCAGTCAAATTTTGGCGCCGCTGCCGGGGAGGTGTGCTTTGTATAACGAATTTGCAGATTAATGATTCTGAATATACACTCTTTGTATATTTACCATCCTTGTTCATATTTTCATATAAAAACCAAAACGAATCGTGAAGTTAACTCGTTTGACGAATCGATTACCAAAAATATTTTCCTTCTTATTTTTATAAAATGTTTATCAAAAATTCCAAAAATATTCACCTTCACCCTCTTACGTTTTTGATTCTTTATCCCTACCCCTCTGTAACCATTTGATTCTCTTTTATGTCGTATCCACACCATCTGAGTTGTCAATGGTGTGGTGGCCCTCATAATGGTGGAAATTGTCCCAGCTGTAGCATGGTAGAGTCAGGATACGGGTCTGTCTATAACCAGGATCCCTATTCTTGCCATGACACAACTGATTTATTCCATCAGACACCAAACCATGAGATACTGACATACTCGTGTGAATTTTGTGGAGGTCCTCACCAAGGATTTGAGTGTCAAACCGGAAACACGTTTGTCTATGAACAGTACCTGGTAACACTCAGAACTTTGAAAATGACCAAATTCCATATTATTCACCAGACCAGTCACAACAATCATTTTGTTGTGAGTACTGTGGAGGTCCACACTTCAGTTCCGATTTTCAAACAAGGAATCCATTTCCTTGTAACAATGACGACTATTCATATCCTCACCAACCTCCACAGTGCCAAATGACTCAAACTCCTCAGCAAACCCAACAAGACACTTATCTAGAACTTCTAGAGTTAGTGAAAAGAGCTGAGGAGTTGAGTAAAACAGCATTTCAAAATGCACCCAGTGTTTCTTTTGTATATTGTGGGGGTCCTCATGATGATTATCAATGTCAACATTCCGGTTTTGACAAATCTCCACCCCCACAATTTTCATTGATTCAAAATTCACATGAGAAATCCATGAAAGAATTGTTAGCTGAAGAGCAGGCTGCTAAAATAAATTCCCAAATTGCCATTGAGCAATCTATTAGGGAATCAGTTGAAAAAGAAAAAGCAGCCAGATCTAGCTCTCAATTTCGTTTCATTCCTGATGACAGTGATGATGAAGATACACTTGATATTCTGCAATTCTATAAAGATTCATCAAGTTCATCAGTTGATATTCCATTAGTTGAGATTCCATCTCAATCAACTGTTATCACACCCGAAGTTCCCACTAACTCTCTGAGCATGGGGGACGAGCATTTTGACACTATTCCTAAAAAGGAATCGGACGAATTCATAAAGTCTAGTGTTGAGAACCTTGTCCCAATCCCAAGTGAGTCACAGGGAATTCTTGATCAAATGTGTGATTTTCCTTCCCCTTTTGAGTGTTCAAAAGATCATTTTGAGACTTTCTCCGATTCTAGCGATGATTGTGCATCTTATGGAGACATCGAGTATGTTGAGGCATCACTTCCACATTCTGATGCCGATCCTCTTCTTGAGGAGTTTTCTGATGAACTCACTCACGTAAATCCACTTCCATCGGGAAGTGATGATGATCTCTTTGATGTCGAAGCTGATCTGGGAGAAATTGAAAGTCTTCTATATCATGATCCATCACTCAATTCTTATCCCAACATCGAGCTTAGTGATTCATATACTGATGGCAATTCTTTATCTTGTGGAGGCATTAGTATGTGGAGGAATTACTCTCTGAGCTCGTCAGTCCAGAAGAGAATGTTAATCATCTTGTTCCCGAAGCATTCAAAATAACTTTCACCAATCCTCTGTTTGATTTCGAAACTGAATTCACTTTAATTTCTGATAATCCAATCTTTGATATTCAGAACGAGGAAAGTGATGAGTCCACAATGGAACAAGAGTTCACAGATTTCCATCATGTGATTGATTCTCTTCACGAGGAGTTCTCCGGTGAACTCACTCATAGCAACACTCATCATGACTGACTAAGCTTTTATTGGTGCTTTCTTGAAATTCTATCAACCAATCATCTTGTTGTTTTTGTTTCTTTGCCGACTCTTCCAAATACCTGGTGATAGTTTCCTCTAATTTAGATCTTCTTTCACCGAAAGGGGTTTGGCAGGAATAACCTGACTGTCCCACTCGATACCTATTGTTATTAATCCCTTGAAAAGGTCTTCCATCACCGTACTTGACTTCTTCAATCTGTTTCTCATCTTCTGTTAACGGGCAATCCTTTGCAAGGTGAGCCCCTTCGTAAATATCGCATCCAACTTGAATGGAATGAACATTTTACTTGAGTTTCTTCATTTCCCTGCCTCCATTGTGCCACTTTTGAGAGTGGTCGGCCATGTCTTGAATTACATCAAGGGCTTGAGCAGGGGTCATTCCTGGAATAGGTCCTTGGGAGTCGATCATCTGCCTTGTTGCGATGTTAATGCCCTTATAAAATAGGTTTACCTTCTGTTGGTTGTTCAAGTCATGTGTCGGGCACCTATATAAGAGATCATTGTACCTGTCCCAAGCCTGGTATAATGTCTCATCAGCTTCTTGTCTAAATTTATGAATCTCCTCTAACTATTTTGCTGTTCGAGAGGGAGGGCAAAAACGTTGAATAAAACTCTTTTTAAGGAGATTCCAAGTGTTGATGGTTCCGGATGGCAACCTATCAACCCATCTTCTTGCGGCTCCAGAGAGTGTCATAGGGAATACTCGGAGCATGATTGCATCGTGAGACACACCTGGAATGTTGAAGAGGCTAGTAATGTAGAGCACATTCTCCACGTGCTCATAAGCCTCTTCCGTCTTGAGTGCAGGGAATGGTTTCTCTCTTAACTCTCTCATAAACTGCGGCTTGATCTCAAATTGAACATCCGCTCCAATCATTGGCCTCACAAGGCCGGTCCTTGCTCGTCCCTAGTCATAGCAAGGTATTCTTCCAAAGTCAACGTGTCAATGTCGATTACTTCCATGATTCCTGAAACTTAAACAAAAATATTAGAAAAACAGAATGAAAATTGAAAATTTAAAAACTTAAACACAAATCCTATTATAACTCCCCGGCAGCGGTGCCAAAAACTTGATGAAGGTTTTTTAACCAGGTTTTAATATTTATAATGCTTGTTTTACCCTAGCTATACCTTATGCACTAACGGACAAAGAATCCGGTTGTGTGTAGAATAGTAATGGTAACTCTGAGGTCGTCCCAAGAGCTATGTGGTGCGGGCTATGTCTAAGTCTAGTGTCACTAATTAAAAGTAAATTAACAGGAGAAATGATTGATTGATTGTTTGAAATGAAATGAAACTTAAAACAGAAAGCAATTAAAAGTGAAGTTGTGAGCAGTAAGAGAGAAGTGTGCTAACCTAATCATTCTTCCTATATTACTTTTAGTTATGTTTCCTATTAAACTAATCTCATGCTTTAGGTGGGGCGGACATGTATCACAAGGTTCATATGGTCAAGTTCCCTAGCCTATCTCCCTCGAATCCTGCCAGGAACCACAGGCACTACTCCATGCTAGTAAGCCGACGTACGGTAAATGGGTTTCAGTCATTAAGTACCACTACATGCTAGACTTATCTTAAATGGCCCGTTGTCACAATCATAGACCATTTCTCTAATTTCTTAAGTACCTCCGCTTGCAAGGTGGTCCTATGGTCAATTCTCACGCAAGGCAGTATGGTCAGTTGTCATCCCTCCCATTTCCTCGCAATCTGTCAGGCTAGCGCCCTATGGTCAATTCTTCTAGCCTACTAAATGGATTGAGGTATCAAGTTGATTGGCACTGAACAGTCAGTCCAAACTATCCAAGATAAATGGTCAATAAGGTCAAACCACTTGTGCACAATCTCCCTGGAGTATAGTGTTTTCCCGGGACGTTATATCCCAGCGAGGAGTGAAATAGTATTTAAAACGACTTGTGATCGAGTGAATTTGAATGGGTAAGAGATATGGTGATTATACTAAGCAAATATAAGATAGCTTAACATCAATTGTACCTAAAATGATGATTATGCAGCAACAAAATCTAACTGTGAACCTGTTATGAAGAATTTAAAGAAATTTTAACTTTTAATGTATGACCTATATATTTTATGACCTAACTGACCTATATATACCTAATTCAACATGTCTCAACCAAGATTAACAACAAAATCCACAAAGAACACAGTTAACAATCTTAAACCAAACACCCCTTTATTAGTTGTTTGTGTAGGATTTTCAAAAGGAATCAAGGATTTTTGAGGCACAATTGAGCAACTATGTTTGAGACAAGTCCAATAACACACAATAAACAGATTTTAATTACTAATAAGCAGTTTCCACTGAGCAAATAGCATAAGCCAATATGAGCAACCTAAAACAGTCAACTTGGAAAACTTGCACAAATGATCAATGACCTTAGAGCTAGACTGTCTAACACTTAACACTAACCATAAATAGCATAATGACACAGTAGAAACACACATGAGCAGAACTAAGCAACACTACAGTAGCTTTGCAAAAAATGAGAAAAATAGCTTACAAATGCTATCCAGAGCAGTACTAGGAACCAAGATCATTCATACCATCCTAACACTTCCCATGAAGTTCTAAAACCAGGGCCATCCCAAATTTACCCTGCTCCTTGCATTCTTCCTTCTTCTTTTTTGATTTTTAATATTCAACTATTTTTTGTATTTTTTTTTTTGTATTTTTGACTAAAGCTTGCTTGAATGATTTCTAAGCTTATAAATCACTTAGATAAACTTAAATGAGCAGCAAAACACCTTTTTAAACAACATTGAAATGAAATAAGGATTTCACTAGAAAATGCAAAATTTGAGTTTTACTAAAGGAACTTGAAATTAAGCTTAAATAAAGTTGAAATTACACTGGAAATACTGATTAAAAACTTTATAACCTAAGTTTACAAACTGAAAGTAGATATTAAGCTAATTCGACATTATTAAAAATAAGCTAAAAACTACTCTCTTGTCCCTTCCACAGTTAACTATTTTATAATGGTGAATTAAGGTTTCAGAGGACCCACTTGAGCTTTCCCAGCAATAACATTGACCTTTGGATTGCTAAAAATGATCTTGGCCTTTAAATGCGTTTTGGCACCAAAATGGTTATTAGCTATTAGGTCTGATATAACTTGTGCAGGGGGTGTTAATTTGGACTGGAGTGGCGGAGGAAAGAGTAAGGGTGATGATGGAGTTGGAAGGTAGTGAGTGTGATGATGGGAGTTAGCAGTTGTAGCAGGTCACGTGTGGGAGGGAAGGGATAACCAGGGGTGGTTTGTTTGACTTGGGTTGTTTGACCCTTGTTATTACTAACGGGGTGTGTTGGGTTGTTGTGATGGGCCTGATGTAGGTTGGGCCAAGGGTGTGGATTGGATTGGAGGGAGTTATAAGGTGGGGTGTTGGATTGGTTTTGGGTTTAAGTAAACAACATAAAGGGTCCGTTTGTATTAGTAGCTAAATAAGCCCAAGGACCAAATTTGTAGTTTGCTGAAAATTGAGGGGTGAATGTTGCCAAATTTCCAAAATCATTCCAAGGGTTATTTTTGCCAAGTTCCAAATTCCCCAGGGACGTTAGATGTTTATTTCCAAAATTAAACATCCGGGGCCAAAACTGCCAACTTTGAAACTTGAGGGACCATTTCTGCCAAATGTTGAAAATTGTATTCCAAGGGCCAGAAATGTCATTCCATGATTCCTGGGGAACTTTTATTGACTTTTCTTCAAAATAAATCTTCCAGGGACCAATTCTGACAATTCTTGAAAGTTGAGGGACTGATTTTGCCATTTCTGCAAAATTTGCTCGTTTTTCACCTGTTTTCAATCCTTTTTTACCTGAAACACATAAAAACACAATCCAAGGATATTTGCAATATTATGTGACATATCTGTGTGTTTTCAGTTGTTTTCACAGTTTAAATGGGACAAAATGATGAGTATTTACACACTCATCACAAGTCAACCACATAAAGCGTAACAGATACGTGCAAGCTTACAATACTACCGAAACGAAAGGTTCTAAAGATAAACAAAGCATGCACACATGTAAAAGCATTAAGAAAAGCACGGAAACATAATTAAAGCAATAAAGGAATCATAATTAGGCTAGCACCAGAGGTGCTTAGCCGATCATATTGAATTGAACACTCGAAACAATGTTAATACAAAACATGAATTCGAAATGTAAAATGGAATATGAAATGCTAAAACATATGAAATGAAGCGTGATTTCTCCCTTGGAAAGCCTTCGTATGCTGCTGTAGAAGGGCCTCCTAAAAGCTCCCAACGATCTCTGACTTTGTGTGTGAGAAAGTTATATGTCAAAATGCAGAAATTAGGGTTGTATTTATAGGCCCGATCAGAGCTACGGCGTAACTAAGAATTGTGTTACGCCATAGCTAATGAAATCTTATCCAAATCTGATGGTTACGGCGTAGTTGATGTATTGTTACGCCGTAACTTCAATATTAAGGTTTCATTTGCGTCGTAGTCTTCATGTGCTCTACGCCGTAGATATATTCTCGGATCTGAGATTTCTCTGGTAGTCCTGGTTACGCTGTAGTCACAAAGTTGAGCTACGCCGTAGGTTGAGAAATGAGCATGGACTGCTCTCGTACACGTTGCTATGCTGTAATGCCAGAGTAATGTTACGGCGTAGTCTTCCATCCTGAAGATTCTTTAAGTCTAGAATAGTTTATGACGTAAACCACATATTTGGTTACGCTGTAACTTTTGGTCTGCGTTGACTTTTGTCTTCATAGTAAAATTCCTTGCTACGACGTAATTGAAAGATGATGTTACGCCGTAGCTTCTATCAGCATACTTGTATTTGTTTGTCTTGGCACATTCTTTCCATTTTCCTCGTCTCTTTAGCTCCTATGCTCACTTGCAATCCTGGATACAAAATATAAAGAAATCAAAGTATATATATCCATGAAATAAGTATAATACATGAGCATAATATATACTTACGGAAATTAACTTAAACACATCTTAAAGCCATTGGACCTCGGCCCACAACTCAAAACAAACTCAACAGACCCTTATTTCTTTCTTTTTCTTCATTTGGGCCTGGTAGCCAAATAAGCCCAACAACAATACCGGCCCAAAAAAGTATAAATGAATTTTCGATTTGGTTGTCCCATGAACGTTTACTTTGGCCGTTTATTTCATGATTTCTCTTAACAATGCCGCAATATTATTTCATGTCTTGATAGAAATTCCACCAAAGAATCATGAATGACGATTACTTTTTATTTATACGAACATTTGCTACTTTAAAAATCAACCAAGCTTAGCTCGCTGCCCATTTTTTTAACTCGACATAAAATTTGGTTCTTTGCTCAAAAACTGAATCGTTTGACTCCAAAATTGACACCAAATGATCCTTATACTAATGTATGTCACATTTTTAATGTTTCTTGACCACTTGAGTACCTAACGAGCTCACTATGATCAACTCTTACATCTTGATTTTGTCCCTTTCCTCTTGGATTGCTAGCAAGGACTTACCTTCATCATTTGGGTGACTTACACACTCAATTCATCCCACAAACAAAGACTAGCACGTTTTAACATTGCTTGACCATTTGAATATACCAAATGAATGGCAACAAAACAACCATGACTCCTTGGTTTGGACTACACAAGGTACAATCTTCATTAAATGTTTGGAAACACTAGCACCCTAACTCCTTCCTCTTGTTTCACCATATATAGCATCGATTCCCTTTTGTTTAGTGTGAATCCGAATAACAAGCAACCAAGAAACCATGATGGCTTTTACACACTCACATGAAATCTTACACCAAGTATTTTGTCTCCACCCTTTTGTCTTCTCAAACCTTGGCTTTAAACACACCAATACTAGTTGACTATCATTTAACATGTGACTAAACTAACTCTATATAAACCATTTTCTTTTTTCTTCTATACATACACACAAACAACTACTCAACTCTCCTTTTTGGTTTCTGCTATTCGAATGCAAATAGAAACACACCCACGAATATTACTTCTTTTATTTTCTGCCGTGAGAAGAAGCGAAGAAAACCATGCACCCTATTTCCATTTCATACGTACAATCACACATATTTGCAAATTCTCACACTTAGCAAATATCATTCTCATTCCATGATGATTGTTTAGTTGAAGTTAAAGATTTGTCTTTTGGTTCAAGGATATTGCCTGGTTGGTTGAAGATTTAAGTAGTTGCTGGTTTTATTATGTTTAGATATTGTCATTTGTTGTCATAGGTTTTGTAATCCATTTTATTATTATGCTTCTCTTCAAGAGTCTGTCTGCTATGCAATTCTGAGTATGGTGATGTTTCACAGGGATGCTGATTGAGTTCAGTGTTCAAGTTAGTGTATTCAGAGTACTCTTGGTTGTATAGTTGGACTGTCTCCTCTTGTTGATTGCATATTTTTTGGTTGTATTTTGTAAATGAGCTTGGAAATTGTCCATTGCCATTTTGTTTGATTGTGTTTCTGTACTCTTTGCCTTTTTTGGCTCACTTTCTCACTGAATGTACATTTAAGAAATCATTTATATATATAGTATATATATATATATATAATATTATATATATATATTATATATATATATATATATATATATATATATATATAGATATATAGTTATATAGTATGATATATAATATATATATATATATATATAATATATATATATATCATTCTCATTCCTCTCTACTTTGTTGACTGCCGTGAGCCCCAAGGGAAAGAAGCATGCGAGCACCATTTCAAGTCGTTCAAGCCACATTCGAATCCTTTGGTGAATTTTCTTACGTGCTACATCATTTTCCACCCGAGTTCTAGGCCTAAAGCACGTTTAACTCCCACCTTTTAAGGTGCCGTAAGTCATTTTTCTCCATCTTCATAACATATTATATTTTCTATGTCACTTTCCATCATGCCTTTCTAGCTTAGCTTTCATCTTATAAAATGATACTCTTGTTACTCATTTCTTAAACAAAGTGGCATTCTCAAATCTTTGGATGGCTATGCTTAAGGTAACTAAACTTGTGCTTATTTGCCTACACTATCAACACATTTATCTTCATGTCGAGCTCGTTGAGGTTTGGACACAAAATAATGAAAAGAAACACTAAAAGAAACATAGAAACCTAAGTATTGGCTCTCACGACATGTGTTTACTCGACTATTACTACTCATTTGTAACTCACTCTAAAAGTTATATAACTAGCATATTCTTCAAAGCTTATGACTTACTATCTCATCGGGCTCTAAACCGAAGCCAACTCAAGACCTTTTAACTTATTAATACGCTAGCATGTGTGAAGTGCTTATCATTCACACAAAAGCCTACATTTTTGCTCACGTTTGAAAGTTTGAGTCGAATAAACCCAAATGAGTCGAGACTATTTGAGCTTATTTGAACTCCCCTTGTAAACTTGAATTCATTTTATAAGTAAAATCCTTATTTGACATGAAGATGAAAAACCAGATTTGAAGAAGAAACACAAATTATAAACGCAACTCACATACACACTGTATTATACATGCAAAATATAATAAATACTCGTAAGACTATATAACCAAATCGTTTAGTAATATAACACAAAAGAAGGACTAGTCCAAGTGGTTTGGGCGCTTGACTGTTGAGCTTAACGTTACGGGTTTTTATAAACGCAACTCACATAAGACACGGTTTTTATTTCCTTGTTAACTTTAATTTTGCTAATTAGTTAATAAAGTTTAAAGCTTTATTAACTAAATAACTTAATAAAAGTTATTAAAGTTGTCAACTTTAATGATTTTTAAGCTTATAAGACCCTTAAGCTCCACACCTTAGGATTAGTGAATAATAAGCAATAATAAGCTATTTAACAAACTACTACTAAATAAAATAAGTTAAAAGTTATCTCAAAGGTAAAAAGATTAAAACTTTATAACTAAAAGCTATTAGATCTAAGTCCACCCAAAGCTAAGTTGCCCACTCCGAAGAATAGACGCGAATCGGGTATGTTTAAGGACTAGATCTAAATGAGCAAACTATTAAATAGCTTATTGTTCAAGAAAAAGTCAAAAAGTTGTAATTTTTATATGAAAAAATTAATAAAACTACTAGATCTAAGTAATAAGCTATCTGAAAAGCTAAAAAGATAATAAATAAAGAAAAGTGCTCTCAAACTTAAGAGTTGTCAAGACTTATTTGAAAAATAAGCCGAGCTTAACAAGCTCATGCATCTCTTTTGTTATTTGAATTGAGCTAGAGGATGAAGAAGAGAACAAGTGATAAGACATAATAAGATTAAACTTAATAAAGATTAAAAATTTTAGACAAAAATACACCGTTGGTCCCTGAACTTGTCCAAAAATATCGCCATGCCCTCTAAGTTACAAAAATCGTCGCCATGCGTCCAAACTTTGTGTTTTATAGGCCGATAGCGTCCCTTGACCCGTTTGGGCTCGGTCAACGTACGTTTTCTGTTCTAGTTCGAGGGGCATAATAGTCCATTCACCTTTTAACCATTTGCTAACCCAACATAAACCTGACATTCAACTTTAGGGACGAAATGTGAACTGAAAAACAAAAATAAATGAAACTATTATAGTATATAAAGTGCGTTGCAGGGAAGATCATAAAATTACATTAACATAAACTCATAAAGTGACAACACATATCTAACAATTAAACTATGTGGATGATTCTGGATCATATGCCAGATGTAAAGTATCATAGTCTATTGTTTCCAAGATATCCTCGTGGTCGACATCTGAATTGTCATGCTCGATGCCCACTTGTTGAAGATCTTCCCATTTTCTTCTTGTCTGATTAATTTTACGCCTTAACGTTGTAATCTTTTGGTCTTTCTTTCATGCATCGTTTTTCATTTGCTTCCCACTCCCTCCTTTTCTTTACATAAGCCTTTGTTTTTTCTTCAAAATACCAAGCAACGACTTCTTCAAGCTTTTTATCTTTACGCCTCTTAACATTGTTAGCCACAAATGCATTAGATGATTCTGCCATTTGAAATTTACTACGTATTTGTGTTTCCACTTATTTTTTGGATGCTAACCTCATGAATCATAAGGGGTTAATATAGGGTGTGCGAAATGAATACTAGGAAGTTGGAAGGGTGATTGTTTCAATTTTCAAAAAACAAACGACAACGCCATACGATTTTGTAGGAGGTGTGAACCACTAACAACTTCCATTACTTCATCCAACAAAGGGAAATCTTCCATTGGTAAATGTGTGAGAAATTTGGCCGGTTGGATGGGTTTATTGGTTAATGACTTTGTTTTTACTGTTGGTCCCTCGTTTTGTCTATGTTCCCGTTGGGATACTTAAACTCCCGCCAATTGAAAATGGCATATGTGAATTTTGAGTATCTAAAGTCAAAATTGGGGGACCAAATGTTGACTTATAAAGTCAACAGAGTCCACAAGCATAATTAACCAAACTTTATAGTTTTAACCTGTTAAAAATTCCTTTGTATGGAATTCTGGTTTAATTTTTGGTGTTTTCATTTCACCATTTTTCAATTTCATATGCAGTTTAAGGGAGTGTTTGGATAAACCCATTTTGACTTATATAGTCAATACATAAAACACAAGGTTTACAAATTATCCATTTAAAACCATAAGTTATGCATACATATATTGCATCATAGTTGGAAAACATTGTTAATGGACAAACCCATACGGTTTATCAAACACAAATAGATACAAAACATTTCTCTAAGCATTGTTCAAGTTTTTGGGTGGCCACCAATCCACCATACATACAATTCCACAAAAGATGTTTAAAACATGTCATTGATCCAACTGTAAAGCTCCATCAGCAGTTCAGCACACGTCAAAGTGTAAAACGCTTTGTGCCTTGTTAGTTTCTTCACTTAAAAAAAGCGGACCATTGAACCTTCACCAAACCGTGCTTCCGCCCTCAACTCCCTGAAACTTTTGGATGAAACAATAGCCACTTTCTTCCTCAACATCCCTTGACCAACTTGAATTGTTCTCTCACGCACGTCGAACACTTTCCGTATCGATTTATGCTTCACAACAGCGATAAGGAACCCATACAAGTTGTACTTGTTAACAATTCTTGAGGGTATAAACTGTTATATAATGAAGAAAACTAATCAATAGTTTGTGATGGGTTGCATCTACAAGACATTATGATCCATCAAACTTTGTATAAGACACATAATATCTGATAAAAATGACATCTATATATCTTATTAAGTAACCATGTCAACAATGCATAAAGGAAGTATAACAAAGTTTCAAAATACTTACAAGTCGTCCATCTCTCCAGAAGCAGGCAGTCTTCTTCCTATAGAATGCCCTTTCTTCGTGATCATGGACTGTGTGAAACAGCCAATTACACATCCAATTCATCCGACGGGGTTCAAAATCTGAATATAATATTAGATACTTAGTTACATATAATCCAATAAGTTATACTGCTATGATATACTTCATGTAGTTATAGTGAATAAATTATAACATACCATAGTCATGTGGTCGGTGACATAGGGCATTCATGGCTATGTTGGTGTTGTATGTCCCCACTGTTGAGATGGCCCCTCCATCATGTTCAAACATCATTACATTAAACTCCTCCCCCAGGACAACCTGAGTAAACACCATCATCTGACCATGTACCATTTTCAAGTCTTTGGCCAGTCTCTCCCAACCACAGCCAAAGAGGTACGTGTGGACATATCGATCATATCAATCCTTAAAAGTTTGCACACTAACTTCGTACTCAATGGTGTTACTAGTAACCATGATCGACTCTGTAGGTGTTGGACCATGCAGATATGCTAGAAAATCTTCTGGCAATGACTGCTCAAACATAGATGTGTCTGTCACTGACACTAAACATCTCCAAAACTTAGCACTTCCTGGTTCATAATTAGGTAACTCCTCCTAATTCTCATTGTAGGTAGCTACAAAAAACACATCCTCACCCTCTTCTATAAAATGTAGATAACAAACATCCAAACAAGTGATGTTGTGCATCGCAAAATCATTCCACCTTGCTCCCTCAACAACACAGACTAACTCTGATACTCTTCTTACACTAACTCTCCATCTAACCCCGGTATAGTTAACTAAGTAAATATAACGATTCCCATGATAGGAGCCTCCTAACACATAATCATTATGCAGTTCCTGTATATCAAGATTATGTTTTAAGCATTGACAATTTCTTAAAACTAGTTTCTTAGAGAAATAACATTTAATTTTTATATGGTGTAACTTACAAACTCATCCAAAATATCTTCAGGATTGTCCAAAGCGCAAATAAATTGATTCCCATACACAGCTACTGCATTAATGATTAAGATAATGACAAATAACATTTGAATGTAATATAAATCAGTAAATATTGTTACCTCGTATGTGTGTTGTTTGACTTTGCACGCCTTGTAACTTTAGATGGTTTGTGTTTGTGGGTATGGTGATTAGATCAGATTCAATAAGATAGAATATGGGTAGGTTGTAAGTGACAATGTATGTGAGATGATCGGTTTTACTCAAGTGTTAATGGTTGGGTGTGGGTTTATTGATTCCCGCGAAAACATTAATATGCGTATCAGAGAAGATACGAAAAAGTTGCATAATTAACAATGTGTCAGTTCACATTTCGTCCCTAAATTTGAATGTCGGGTTTATGTTGGGTTAGCAAATGGTTAAAAGGTGAATGGACTATTATGCCCCTCGAACTAGAACAAAAAACGTGCGTTGACCGAGCCCAAACGGGTCAAGGGACACCATGGCGACGACTTTTGTAACTTAGGGGGCATGGCGATGTTTTTGGACAAGTTCAGGGACCAACAGTGTATTTTTATCAAACTTTTATAAAAATAAATGAAATAATTTTTTTTAAGTATAAAAGATGGTTAAAGAAAAGGGCTTTATAAATAAGCTTATTGAAAAAGCTATTCAAAAAGCTAACCCCAAATAAGCTACAATAAGCTAAAAAGCTTATATAATTTATTTAGATTTTAGAAAAGACAAGAAAATAAAGAGAGAGATGAGAAGAAGAAATAAGCTAGTTTAAATAATCTAACGACAAATAAGCTATAATATAAATAACTTCATTAATAATAAAAGAGTTGATTAGAAAATAAGCACTTAAATAAGCTACAAGAGTTTAATAAGCTAAATAAAAAGAAGACAATAAGATAGAAAAACTGCTACTAAAAATAAAGTGTGTGTGAAAATAAATTTAATGAAGGCTGCCTCCTTGTCTTGGATCTTGAGTGGTATTTATAGCCAAATGATTGCATTCTTGAACCTTCCTAGGATACACGTGGCCTTCATATATTTGCTAAATATTGCAAAAGTGGAGTGACAACAAAAATTCCTTATCAAATTCATTGGATCCAGATCATTCTTCATTAAGCATGGCCACGTGGCGATCGAGTATTGGCTGTAGCAAGAGTTATGAGGCCCGTGAGTGGGGATGGCATCCAAGCACACGTACCGGCTGTCTTTAATTTTTGAGATTGAATAATTTCACGCACCTCACTTTATAAACCAAGTATTTTATTTCATCTAGGTGGGCTTGGGCCTTTATTCTTTGTCTTGTGCCTTGGACTACTGCTGGGCCTAATCTGGATCTCGGCTGAGCTAGGCTTGTTTGATATTTCAATCCGATATTACAAGTTGGGCCTATTTTCTTTTCATTGGGCCACACTCCTTCAATTCACTACAATTGGGCTTGAGCTGCTGATACACGAGCTGGGCTGGGCCAGATCTGGTGCTAATGCGATTTGGGCTTAGATCTGGTGGGCTTGGGCCTTTATTCTTTGTCTTTTGCCTTGGACTACTGTTGGGCCTAATCTGGATGTTGGCTGAGCTGGGCTTGTTTGATATTTCAATCAGATATTACAAGTTGGGCCTGTTTTCTTTTCATTGGGCCTCGTTCCTTCAATTCACTACAATTGGGACTAAGCTGCTGATACACGAGCTGGGCTGGGCCAGATTTGGTGCTGCTGCGATTTGGGCTTGGATCTGGTGGTATAATTAAAAAGAAAAGGACGAGAAGGGGACTCGAACTCCCGACCTTCAGCTTAAATACAAACGCACCTCCCAACTGAGTTGTGCCCATTTTTGTGTTATATCAACCACACTCTTTCTTTTATACCCTTTTTCTATTGATCCATTTTTTTAAACATTAATATTAATAGTAATCTGCGTTCGGGCCTCATTTTGTCTTTAAAATTTTCTTCTTTTGCCTCGATGATTCAAATAAAATTATCATTCATCTCGTAATTTCGTGCTCTTTCCAAATCCTGTGCTCGGTTTTGTCCGTTTTTTCTTTCTTTTTGTCCTTTTCTAATATCCGGTACTTGCACATACACAAACACAAACACAAAAACAAGCATATATATGGCATTTTCATATGTTTTGGTATTTTTGGTCCATTTTTGGTCAAGAAAAGGTATGTGTTTTCACACATATCAAAATTCCGCAGACTAAGGTATTGCCGTGTCCTCACGCAATGTCATCACTTCACGCCTTTGAAATTAAAATTTTCCAATTTCTTTTTACTAACTTTGAAAAGTAGCAAAACGTTCAAAAGAGATTAAGAAATCTATTTTTCCAAAAACGCCCCGTTTTTCTATTTTATTCAAGCATAAAATATTTTTGTATTTTTCCTTTTTATTTTTATTTGTGACGAGATGCCGACTTTCATTGTCTATCAACAAATTTTAGGGTCCTTGAGTAGGAAACACGACCCATAAAGAAGTGACCATATGGATAAAATTTGTCGTCCTTAATTTTTCACAAGTCCCCAAACCAAGCGTAAAATCGAAATCATAGCTAAAAATGTCATTAGATGCTAACACTACAAATGCTAAGTGTAACTTCTTGCTCCCAAATCCTATTTTCCTCTACGGATTTAATTATGAAAACGAATTTTCTTATTTCATAGGATTTAGTCTGATAGGGCTACCCGGTTTAAATAATAATTTAGCTCTTAACTCATATCCAAAGAATTCCTTCCGATAGATCATAAGGTCCACACCGAGATCTCGACTTAACACGATTTAATGGGACTTTTACACCCCAGATTTAAAATGGGGCTTATTAATTATTGCAAACTTTTTATTCTATTTTTATATTTTTGTATTTTTTATCTCATTGTCTTTTATTGAAGTCATGCACCATAAACTAACGGAGCTTCACGGGGAAATTCCAAGACCTTACACCTTTCGGAATAAAGGATCCAAGGGCTATTACAATAGAGAGTTCCAAGACCTTAACGCCTTTCAGAATTAAGGGTCCAAGGGCCGGTGTAAGAGGGTAGCCAAGACCTAAACGCCTTCTAGAAATTAGGATCCAAGGGCTGATTTCGAACCACAGCTTATAGCACACAAATTAAGGTGAGGATTTATTTATTTATACTTGATTTTATTTATGTTTGGTGCCACCACTCCAAATCCCGTGTACCATAAACTAAACGGAACTTTACAGAGAATTCCAAGACTCTAGACATTTCTGAAATGAGGTTCCAAGGGTGTTAGACCAAGACCTCACACATTTCTGAATTAGAGATCCAACCGCCGCTTATGTCACACGACATTGGCAGGATTTTAACATGTACCCTACGTATACCATTAGGGACCCTTTGTAAAAGGAGTTAAATGCTAAATAATTGTAAAAACCACGTAACTCTAATTATTGAATAGACTATTTTTGGGGTTTTATTCTTGTGGGAGCAAGAAATCACAAATAACTGTTATGAGTTCTATAGAAGTCCAACTATTCCGCACTTAGCATCTAATTACATAAATAACTTTTCTATCATTTCTCGTTCTCCGCAAATTTAAAATCTTAAGTAATAAGATCCGCGAATGCTTAGTCAAATAATCAAGTTACGCATATATAAAGTCGATTATTGTAGCCTCTCGAAATTTTCCCATACGATTAGTAAATACAAAACATGAATAAACGAATGTTACATTAACTGAACACCATTTTTACGAGTGAAATTTTTTTTTTATATATGACTTGTTATATAAATCACTACGGTAATTGTGATTGATCATTTTTCCTAGAACGATGCTTACACACAAACCTAGATAGTCTAAATATCGCGAATATATTTTTAAATGTTTATATTTTATAAATATACGTTTCGTATATTTACCATACAATATTTATATATTTCCCGAGCCTATGAAAATTCCCGAGATTGCTCACTAATATTATTGGACCATAACCCGACTCTTGAAACTCACAAATTGGGCCTACGTGACCCAATGGGCCTTTAAAACCCAACTGCTAGCCAAACGGACCCTTATTCTTTTCTTTTTCTTTTTCTGCTGGGCCCAAACACAACCAAAGCCCACCAGGCTCAAAAGCCCAGCGACCTTGCACCCTTAATATTTATTTTCTCTCTTTTCTTCTTTGTTCCTAGTCGCGACCAAGGCCACAAACCACCCCGTTTTCTTTTATTTTTGACACACAACATGGCTATTTTATTATACCACTCGATTGACCACCTAGCTTAGTATTGAGAATGGTAAATCTCGTGACCTCACTCGCATGTTTACTGCCCCAGAAATCACCAAAGTAAACTCACAAAACCATTTGTATAATAGAACAAAAAACGTGTCAACACATTCCCTAGCACCTCACAAGCCCACTAATGACTTCTAAACTAACAAGGATGCACAGTAGAATGTCAGAAGTGAAAAAGAAATCTCACTTACACATTCCCTTTGTTGCTACTACTCGATTGGGTATAGAAAAGGTGCCACACAATGGTTTTGAGCCAACACACAACTCTTGTGACCTTTGTACTTAACCTCACGTCCAAAACTCACTATAAAAGCCTCCTCATGCAATCTCAGTTAACCACAAATACAAACGAACCATAATTTCTATTATAAGTGAAGAATACGAGTTGAAATGGGACAAACATTTCGCCTAGTGTACGAGTTGTAGAAGTGATCCAAGAGAACCATTCTTGCTCATCTTGAACCTTTGCTGAGTCGTGAACCATTCTACACTCATCCTTTGTACCAATTTGATCCATACGAACCAAAATACTCCACCCTAGAGGTGACGTGAGAAATGGAGAAACCTTTGCTATATTTTTATTTCGTTATTTTCAATTTTACACATTTACNTACCATTAGGGACCCTTTGTAAAAGGAGTTAAATGCTAAATAATTGTAAAAACCACGTAACTCTAATTATTGAATAGACTATTTTTGGGGTTTTATTCTTGCGGGAGCAAGAAATCACAAATAACTGTTATGAGTTCTATAGAAGTCCAACTATTCCGCGCTTAGCATCTAATTACATAAATAACTTTTCTATCATTTCTCGTTCTCCGCAAATTTAAAATCTTAAGTAATAAGATCCGCGAATGCTTAGTCAAATAATCAAGTTACGCATATATAAAGTCGATTATTGTAGCCTCTCGAAATTTTCCCATACGATTAGTAAATACAAAACATGAATAAACGAATGTTACGTTAACTGAACACCATTTTTACGAGTGAATTTTTTTTTTATATATGACTTGTTATATAAATCACTACGGTAATTGTGATTGATCATTTTTCCTAGGAACGATGCTTACACACAAACCTAGATAGTCTAAATATCGCGAATATATTTTTAAACGTTTATATTTTATAAATATACATTTCGTATATTTACCATACAATATTTATATATTTCCCGAGCCTATGAAAATTCTCGAGATTGCTCACTAATATTATTGGACCATAACCCGACTCTTGAAACTCACAAATTGGGCCTACGTGACCCAATGGGCCTTTAAAACCCAACTGCTAGCCAAACGGACCCTTATTCTTTTCTTTTTCTTTTTCTGCTGGGCCCAAACACAACCAAAGCCCACCAGGCTCAAAAGCCCAGCGACCTTGCACCATTAATTTTTATTTTCTCTCTTTTCTTCTTTGTTCCTAGTCGCGACCAAGGCCACAAACCACCCCGTTTTCTTTTATTTTTGACACACAACATGGCTATTTTATTATACCACTCGATTGACCACCTAGCTTAGTATTGAGAATGGTAAATCTCGTGACCTCACTCGCATGTTTACTGCCCTAGAAATCACCAAAGTAAACTCACAAAACCATTTGTATAATAGAACCAAAAACGTGTCAACACATTCCCTAGCACCTCACAAGCCCTCCAATGACTTCTAAACTAACAAGGATGCACAGTAGAATGTCAGAAGTGAAAAATAAATCTCACTTACACATTCCCTTTGTTGCTAGTACTCGATTGGGTATAGAAAAGGTGCCACACAATGGTTTTGAGCCAACACACAACTCTTGTGACCTTTGTACTTATCCTCACGTCCAAAACTCACTATAAAAGCCTCCTCATGCAATCTCAGTTAACCACAAATACAAACGAACTATAATTTCTATTATAAGTGAAGAATACGAGTTGAAATGGGACAAACATTTCGCCTAGTGTACGAGTTGTAGAAGTGATCCAAGAGAACCATTCTTGCTCATCTTGAACCTTTGCTGAGTCGTGAACCATTCTACACTCATCCTTTGTACCAATTTGATCCATACGAACCAAAATACTCCACCCTAGAGGTGACGTGAGAAATGGAGAAACCTTTGTTATATTTTTATTTCGTTATTTTTAATTTTACACATTTACCTTGCCTTGTTATTTCGTAATAATTAAACGTGACTCCTATATCTTATTTGACATTTACGATGTCTATTATACTAGAAATCAAGTGACATAAAGAGTTGAATCTAAAACCAACGTTTACATATTTAATTCGACACGTTTATATGTTACCTTGACCCATTCGTATAAATGAAAACACTTAGAAAATTTCTAAGTCTTTTCAGAAAAAGGTTGAGCCTGTTACTTTGGTCTCGTAAATAATTATTTCGACACATGACATATTCATTTTATGGTTCGACCTCATTGTTGACTTGGCCAACTATCAGGAAACACATTTTGTTCGAATTTATAAACATGTTTAAGCTATTTTCTCGACACTTTTTGATCGACCAAAAACTGGTTTCTAAAAACTTTAAAAGTTAACGTGGGCTTATTTTAGCCCGTTAAGCTTATTATAAGCTTTTGTGATAAGCTGATCTTATAAGCTCTTTCGTAACATTTTTAGGACATAAAAATAAACCCAATACCAAGCCCAAAACTTTCGTAAGCCCAATGGATTTAAAAATGTTATTAGGCCTTGTTTGTATCTCGTTAAAGCCCATTAGGTGTAAAAAGTGATTTTTAAGAAAATAAGCTGTTGGAATAAGTTATTAGGAATGTTTTGAGCTTATTTAGAAAATAAAAATGTTAAACTTTTAATTTGGTGAAGAATGGACTAACTTTGCAAATTCTATTAACCGAGGGACTAAAAGTGTAAACATTACAAACTTTGGGTAGAAACTGTCAAATTTGATTTTCTGAGTTAGAAACTGTAATTAATGAAACTTTTGGGTATTAAATGCTAATAAGGATAATATTGGACCTAAAATATAATAATATTTAACTTTGGACTAACGGTGTAAAATTTATGTCGTTAGGGTTAAAAGTGTAACTTTGGTAAAACTTGAAGGATTTTCTGTAAATATTATTTAATAAAAATAATATTAATGTTTTATATATAATCACACATATTTAATGTAAAACTTTTATAAATTTAACTTATATATACGTTATATAATTCACGACTATAATTAAATTTAACGATATAACGATATGTTATTTCTTTTCTTTTTTAAATACGTTTATTCGTCTTCTTTTATAAATTACAATCGTGACTTAGCGTCTACAAACTTCGACTTATTTATAATGACTTTCCATCGATCATCGATCAAAGTACTCGCAAGGTATGTATATATAACTTTATTTTTGAACTTTAAGCATTAAAACAAACACGAGTTTTGTTCGTAACTAAATGACTAATATTCGCGATAAAACCGGACTTAGACTATCAACTGAAACTTGCATTATCTTTTAGGTTGTGTGTGAAGCCGCTGCCTAGCATCATTGAGTTTACGATACTACTACTCTACTGTACTACTAAGGTGAGTTCATAGCCCACTTTTTAACTATTTTCCCGTGGGGGGATATATACATGCTTAAAACACGAACACAAGTCTTTTATACCGGGTATTATGATACCGTCATGCTTAGAGAAAACACCAGACGCACTTTATTGTTCTTATAATAGGTTATTGGCAAATACCTATCTTGGGGGCCTACTACTTACCATCATAACTTGGGATTATGATTGGCTGTTAATCGTTGCGTGTCATGAGCTTAAGGCAATAACAGGAACATTGATTTTAAATTTGTTGATTGCATGTGATTGCAATACATTCTTTAACTTGTGGTTCAAACTATTAAACTTAAACCTATGAATATCACTCAACTTTATGTTGACTTTAGCATGTTTATCTCAGGTAACTAAACAAGACGGAACTTGAAGGCACGGAGTGGGCATAAACACAGCATGGACTTTAATAAACTGTTTTATTACTTTCAGAATAAAACTTGTTCTCTAACTTATGAAATATCATGTTCTTTGGACATTTGGTATTTTGAAATAAATATAACTTTAAAACGTCACTTTGTGTCGTTTTCTGTAATTGTAAGAAAGATCCTCTAGGTAATACCCCGAAAAGTTTCCGCTGTCATTATTAAGTCTTCCGCTGTTATTGATAATTTTGGGGGTGTTACAGATTGGTATTCAGAGCTACAGTTATAGAGAACCAGGTATTTTTAAATACTGGAGTATAACTATGTTTTCAAAAACGGACCATTTTTACAAAATACCACTTCACGCCCTCCGTGCCTACATTCCAACATCCGGTAGAGATGTTGCTTCTCACTTTTATAACTTGATATATTCTTACTTGTTATGATTATTCTAATAACTATGTTTACTAATTGGGATTATTACAATACCATGTCTTCGAACCCCAACTTCATTGCTTTGTTATCGGATTCGGAAACTGAAAGCTCATTACCCTGGAGAGCCCCAGTATTATTCATTAAGAAGAAGGATGGATCCTTCCGAATGTGCATAGATTACCGAGAATTGAACAAACTCACTGTGAAGAACCGATATCCTTTACCCAGAATCGACGATCTGTTTGATCAATTGCAAGGATCGAGCGTATACTCGAAAATTGATCTATGGTCGGGATACCATCAACTAAGAGTTCGGGAGGAAGATATTCCCAAGACAGCATTCAAAACACGTTATGGACATTACGAATTTCAAGTGATGCCATTTGGTCTAACAAACACACCCGCAGTGTTTATGGACCGAATGAATTGAGTATGCAAACCATATTTGGACAAATTCATGATAGTATTCATAGACGACATTCTGATTTACTCTCGTAACAAAGAAGAACATGCCGAACATTTGAGAACTATCCTAGAGTTACTTAGGAAGGAAAAGCTGTATACTAAATTCTCAAAATGTGATTTTTGGATTCCCACTGTGCAATTTTTGGGACACGTCATCAATAGTCAAGGTATTCACGTGGGTCCTGCAAAAATAAAGGCCGTTAAGGATTGGTCATCACCTACAACTCCCACAGAAATACGTCAATTTTTAGGTCTTGCGGGTTACTACCGACGGTTTATTGAAGGTTTTTCCAAGATTTCAAAGCCTTTGACCAAGTTAACCCAGAAGAATGAGAAATATACCTGGGGAGAGAAGGAAGAATTAGCCTTCCAACTACTGAAACAGAAGCTTTGTGAAGCACCAATATTAGCACTACCTAAGGAAGTGAAGACTTCATAGTGTATTGTGACGCTTCGTATCTCGGATTAGGAGCAGTCTTGATGCAAAGAAGCAAAGTGATAGCTTATGCCTCACAACAATTGAAGAAACATGAGAAAAACTACACCACTCACGATTTGGAACTAGGAGCGGTAGTGTTTGCTCTTAAGTTGTGGAGACACTACTTATATGGCACTAAATGTACCGTGTTCACTGACCACAAAAGTCTTCAACATATCTTAGACCAAAAGGAATTGAACATGAGACAACGCCGTTGGTTGGAGCTACTCAGTGACTATGATTGTGAAATCCGCTATCATCCCGGAAAGGCCAATGTAGTAGTAGACGCGTTGAGCCAGAAAGAACGATTGAAACCTCTCAGGGTTAAATCATTAGGAATGACTATTTGTTCACCCCTTCCATCACAAATCCTTTCCGCTCAAAGCGAAGCTCTTAAAGAGGAAAATAGACCAAAGGAAAGGATTTATGGTATATCCGAAAACAAGAACGGTTTCGTGAAGAGATCTGACGAAATGCTTTGTTTTAAAGATAGAAGTTGGGTCCCGCTCTTTGGAGGTATTCGTGATCTCATCATGTATGAGTCTCACAAGTCAAAATACTCCATTCACCCGGGTTCCGACAAAATGTACCAAGATCTAAAGAAACTCTATTGGTGGCCGAACATGAAGGCCGACATCGCTGAATATGTCAGTAAATGTCTAACATGTTCGAGAGTAAAGGCGGAATATCAGAAACCGTCAGGACTACTTGTACAACTTGAACTCTCAATGTGGAAATGGGAACGTATTACTATGGACTTCATCACCAAACTTCCAAAAACCTCAACCGGATTTGACACAATATTGGTTATCGTTGATCGTCTCACAAAATCCGCTCATTTCCTACCAATTAAGGAAACTGATGAAATGAACACCCTTGCTCAGTTGTACCTAAAGGAAATAGTTTCACGGTATGGAGTGCCGATTTCAATCATATCAGATCGTGATAGTCGTTTCACATCTCATTTTTGGAAGTCTTTGCAAAAAGCCTTAGGAACGAAACTGGATATGAGCACAACATATCACCCTCAAACCGATGGGCAAAGTGAGAGAACAATCCAAACCTTAGAGGACATGCTCCGAGCATGTGTCATTGACTTTGGAAAGGGTTGGGACAAACACTTGCCTTTGGCTGAATTCTCATACAACAACAGTTATCATGCCAGCATTAAGGCAGCACCGTTCGAAGCACTTTATGGTAGAAAGTGTAGATCGCCCGTTTATTGGGCAGAAGTTGGAGAAGTACAACTCACTGGACCAGATCTAGTTCATGAGACTACCGAAAAGGTTATCAAAATCAAACAACGCTTACAAGCTGCTAGAGACCGACAAAAAAGTTACGCCGACCTAAAGCGGAAACCCATGGATTTTCAGATCGGAGATAGAGTTATGTTAAAAGTATCACAATGGAAAGGAATGATACGATTCGGAAAACGGGGAAAGTTAAACCCCAGATACATCGGTCCATTCAAAATCCTAGAAAGGATAGGACCCGTGGCATATAAGCTCGAACTACCGGAAGAGCTTAGTCGTGTTCACGACACCTTTCATGTGTC